>SSNR01000360.1:527418-538143 GCA_006937965.1 Callopanchax toddi
GACTTCACTTTTATTCCCAAGCACACAAGTAAAAACATACAGATAAATCACAGAGCAGATAAGACTCCAGATGTCTCACTCCCTCCCTTCAGACCTTGAGGAAAAAGACATCGTGCTTGTCTAAATGGGTCAGGAAGAGGAGTCTTGCAAATTAAAACATGATATACTTTCAATCAGAGACATGATATACTCTCAAACTCTGGGAAAGAAGAACTTCAAACGATAAACATTTGGTTTCATACGTGATAAATAATTTTGACCCTGACATCTCCCTCCTCTTTTATCATGTATGAAACCATAAAAAAGTCATACTGATTGTAATGCCTAAAGTGTGGTGATTATATAAGCAATTTATCGTTATATGTGTGGTTATAATAGAGAATAGGAATTAAAAATAATCAGAGAGGCATAATCAGAACCTGGATCAGCATCAACAACCTTCAACTCGTTTCCCAACGTTTTCTGAAGGAGCTTCATAGTCCAGGCCTGGGAAAGAAGGGAATTAACATTTCTCACACAGCTGCAAGCTCGTCCAGATGCAACATCTGATACTGTACTACAAACGCGTTTGTTAGCATTCTGTTAACCAGTGACCTCAAACACGGGATTATACAGGTTACAAAAATGCAAAACAGTGTCAGAACCACAAGTGCAGGTGTTAAAAACTTCAGGAGTATTTGCCACCAGGAACCTGAATGGAACCAGCTCAGCAGGTCAGCTGAGGATGAAGTTTCCTTCGACCTAAGGAACCCTTTGATGTCCTGGACTTTGTCATGGATCTCCGTCCAGTTTGAACGGCTGTCAGGAATGTATGTACAACCATGATCAGCTCCGACGACAGCACAGAGACCCCCTTTCTCAGCAAACAGGAGGTCTAAAGCCATTTGATGTTGTAGTGACATGGCTCTGAGAGCAGTGATCTCAGGGTTTTCCGTCAGGAAGGATGTGACGTCATCCAGCACGGCCGTGAGGTTCTCCAATGTCCACCAAACCTCATTCAGATGTGTTGACAGGGATGCTGTGCCGAGCTGGGGAAATATGGAGTACAGCACCTTCTCTCCATCTCCGACGAGTGGTTTCCGTCCGCTGGTGCCAGAGAAGGGCACATAGGATTTTGCAGGTCCCAGTTCTCTCCTCCGGCGTCTGCTCTCCCCCTGACCCTTTGACATCAATGTAGTACTGAAGACGTAGGATGCAGGAACAATCTTTACCAGACCACATGCTCCGCACCACCCCCGTGGGAGGTACAGATACACCTTTGAGCCGCATTGCCAGAGATGCCCACTAGGAGTTCCAAAACCCGTTTGGGTGGGAAGTCCGATGTTGAGAGTGGGGTACAGAGTAGCCCGTTCAGACCCGGCGTGGGTTCTGAACGCAGTGACATTCAGCCGAAGAATGCCTGGAATGCTGGTTTGCGTCTCGTGGGGTGTCAGGGGGGTGTTGTTGGTGAGCCAGTGACTCACATCCGGTGATAGGCCGTAGGGCTTCAGGGTCAGGGTGTCGTCACACACAGCTCTGCCGAGGTTCGTGCTCTGTGTGTCACATCGAAGGGAGATGCAGAAAGGGAGAACTCCTTTAGTTCTCAGGATGTGGAGACTCCTTAACACAGTCTGATTTGTCTCTGCTCTGAAGGACTGAGGGTTCAGCCAGCCTCCATGCAGCCACTCCTGAGCACAGCACTCAGGAAGATAACGATCACACTCTTGTGCTCTGCCATGAACATTCAAAGTGTGAACATAAAGGGCACAGATGGTCGGTGTTACCCCCAAAGGTTCAGGCATCAGGGTAGGATTCTCATCTGAATGGTGGGGAATCAGGGTACAAACGTAGCAGCTCCCTGTGAAATTCAGTCTCTGAGCTGTCAGGGAAGCCATTTTATACCACACATTTTGCAAGGGGGAGTGAGTGTCTATTTGGGCTGGGTGTGTCTGTTCTCCGTAGAGATCTGACACCACCTTCTGGATACATGCTAAGATCATTACACAGAAGGAAATCCACCTGGTTGTGGAGGCCATTGTCTGCTTAAATTACCAACCAGTTTCAACTCTAAGGTCACTAAAAGGTCGGAAGCTGGTGTAGAGACGTTGAGATGGGAAATCCTATATGTTAATTTCCCCCCTTTGTAGTCACTTTCCGACCTCCTACTTAAAGTGGAAACTCAATCAGTAATTTACAATGACTCAGATGTATCCAGGTCGGGCGTTCAGCAATCTTCAAAGCTGTTGGGGACGTCAAAAGTGTCTGGAAAGGACCTTTTCATGTCGGGGTGCATCAGTCCTTTGGCCTTATCACTTTGACGAGAACCCAGTTGCCCGGAGCCACAGCAGGTGTCGGTTCCTGTGGAGGAGAGGAATCAGAAGGCAGTGAACGTGCATTTGACAAAGTTCAGATCCAAAAAAAAAATTTTTTAGAGAAGGATTGATTTGTTCATTCACTCCGTTCATGAACTCCGTTCACCTCCCCTCCTCTTTTGGCACGTTGTCACACGTGCCAAAACACCAGGAGTAAATCAATTAAATTATAAGAAAAATCGGTAAGGTAGAAAAGCAGAAAACAAAACAAAAAATCGGCATTGGACACTTTATAGGAAGTGCCATAAAAACATAAAACAAAACTAAACTGAAAAAAACAATCAACGTGTCTCTATCGGAGAGACAATACTGTAGATAAGTTGTCATTTGCCTAGTCATAGTGCGTCAGCGTTCTGATATCAAGTGGTCAAAACAACGTTTGCCTGTTGAACTAGTTAAAAATGAAAAAGTCCTACTCAGCAATGCTATTGAACAAGTGGTTGTTACGCTAAAATTTGACACGAGCACTAAGATATTAGATGTTTTAATGGCCTTGTCATCATCGCGCTGACCCACCTGACCTAAAAGAAAGCCCCGTAGGTCATGCACACAGTCTCACAAAAGAGATGGGGTTTTTAGAGTACTTCACAAATCCTAAATTAACATGCATTCATCTAAGAAATAGGATTAAATTAACTATTTAGTAAAACAAATAGTTTTCTACTCTGAGCTTGGGCTATGAGGTGAGTTATGAGCTGCTGTTCTTTTCCTTCTGTCTTTCTACATGCAGGGCATGTGCCAAGGTCAAGCTTGGAACAGCAGAGTTCAAACATTCTAGGGGCTTCAAAATCGAGTTTCTGTAAAAACGTACATTGTAAAGCGTGTCATAATTAATACAAAACTAGGGAAAGGAAAATCTACGCTCTGAATCACCAGAGCGAAAAACTCTCAGGTCATCCACACACACGCTTAAAGAAAAATAAAAATAGGATCACATTTTTAGAACCAAAGCACTGTTTTTTCTGTGTCAAATATTATCCACAGGTTTTCCTTTAAGAAAAACCTTGATCAAAATACTTAAATTTGTAAACTGTAGTTACTGTTATCAGGGCACATCTAACAAATTTTGGATTATAAGTTATAATTTTTCCCTTTCATTAGACACATCATCACAATTGCTTTGTTTCTATCAAGAAACAACGGGATGGCTCAGCTCGTTTTATGTTGGCCATTCTGTTATTCTGTAAACATATGGTAATTTGAGCTGGATTTGAGTTGTCCAACTCAAGAACCAAAAAGTGTCTTTACCCGAAGGTCTACATATACATATACATATATATATATATACACATACACATGTGCACATATGAAAATAAGCAAAAACACTTCATATAATATTCCCTTTGTCTTCTAATCTAATCTTTTAAGCTAAGGCTTTTTAGTACTTTAGAATAGTTTGGTATGATAAGTTTAGAGTTTTTCAAAAGGAACTCTCTTTAACAGTCTCAGCACACACGCACACACACCCAAGGCCACATACACATGCATTCCTTATCTGCTTTCTCTCACACAAGAAATGTCTTCATCCACACACACACAGGCCTCTGCTCTCAAAGTTCGCACACTCTCAAAAACAAAAACGAGCTTTCTCCAAAAAGAGTGTCCAGTTTCCATTTGTGGGCAGGCAGGCCATGAGTGATCTGACTAAATCAATAATGATTGAGCCAGATCACAGTTCGGGCTGGCCTGCCTTCCACGTCAACAGCAAAAATAAATAAATCTTTCAGAACCGAAACACTGGCTGCTGTGTCCTCTCAGCACGCCAACACACTTTAGGTTTCTGCGCGCTATTTGCATTTCTGACCAGACACATCAGCCCAATGCTTTTGTTCTCTAGGAAGGGCCGGCCAAACGTCAGATCGGATCAAATCAGCAGTGTTAACACTTGCTGACCCGACCAGATCCTTTTGTTAAATTTGGCCTCCCTTTAAAATGCCATTTGTGTCATAATACTCATTGTTCAATTGTTATACACTTATGTTCGTTTCTTTTCTCAGTTTGGTTTAGTTAATATTTTTTAAATATTCAGTGTCTTTTACAGCGTTTGGCTTCTAGTTATTATATGGACAAAGATAAAAAGTGATTAGCTTTCCACGCACATTCCATTTAGTCATAATTTTAAATAAGTAGTGTAGTGGTTATTTTTGTCTTAACTCATTATAACATATTGTTCTTGAGTCCATTCAGGAGTTATTAATCAATTAGTTTTGCGATTTCAATTTTGTTGTCCAACATCAGGTTCTGTGTGGACGGCTGTGAGTTGTAGGTATCTAAGCATATTAGTTTCATTTGTTTCTTATTTTCCAGTAGCAGCCCTACATTTATATAGGTCCATTATGACCTCACACATGTGTAATACCCAGACTGCAGCTTCATTTTGTTTCCCTCAACAGCCGTCTCACAGGTGTTCAAATTTTATTATTCTTATCATTTCTTCTCTTTTGTTTAAACTGTTTTAGGTGTTAAACTCTTGGTCACAGGATGGAGCCTGATGAAATTCAAAAAGGCGTCCCTCTTATCATTCATCAGACTGCATTCCTCGAATTCTTTGATCGACTGGCCAGATTGGTTGATTTTATTTTGCTCCAGGCAACAGACAGACAAACAAACAGGAACTTGTTCTTTTTTGTCATACACATATGTCCGTCTGTCCAGCCGTCTAAGTTTCTGGTCCATACGGGTCAGCTGATAGGGGTGGTGTCTCATGGCTTACGTCAGGGGGTTGGGTTGGTTATGTCGTAAGTCGAACAGGATTGGACGGTTGAACTGTGTCACGCCTACCGTCACGCATGCGCAGTTCAGACATACACAGACGCACGTTGACACAAGACCTGTTTTCAGCAGACGAGCTCACACACGGAGACATTTCTCACTGAGACATAAAACAGACAGTTTTGTCAAACTCTGACACTGGGGACAGACAAACGATCTTTAGCACAAAACACAGAGAGCGGAGTCAGAGCTCCACTTTGTTCCACTTCTTACTCACAACTCAAACACTTGCATAAACCCATCTCCTCTTTTCCTTTGTCCCTCCAAGTCAAACCTTCTTCTACCTTTAGGACATTTTCTGGCCCAGTGTCCTTTCTTACCGCAGCGCCAACAGTCCTCATCTGTCCCAGACCTTCTAGGGCGGTTACGGGGTACAAAAGTGTCTCTTTCCCCGAAGCGCTCCTCGTTGCTCCCGCGGCCTGAGGCAGGCCGGACTCTCTGGCAGTGTATTTTTTCACTGCGTAGATCTGGGCTCACATGAAAAGCTGTTGGTCTGACGTGATAGATAGCGGACTCCATGACCCCTGACTCTGCCGTTTCACTGATCGGCCCGAACCGGACCTTCAGTTCGTTCACAACCTCATCCCACGCCTCCATATTCACTTTTCCATCATCACCACGTTCTTTTTTCCATTTCTCCACAAACTTAACATACCGTGAGGGCGTTTTGACAACAACACGGACTTCCCCGCCTAATTCAACATTCGCACTTTGTCCTAATCCCATCTTGCAGGCTCTTCAAATACAGAGCGGCACCTCAAACACAGCAAAAACCTCCAGCCAAATGCAGCAACCCACAACAACACAATTAGCTAAGACTGCTCAACACAACCAACTCAGATTAATAAACCATTTAACTGTGTAATAGCAGAAAGTGACCAACATAAAACCAACAACGAGAATTATTACACAAATCCCCCACACGGGCACAACTATTATTATACACTAGATCTGAAACACAACAACAACAACAAACAGGACCGGTCCAAGTGCTTCTCCAGTATCTTTCATCTGCAAAGACAGCACTTTTTAGCTTGAACTGTTTCCCCCTCAGCTGCACAGGTACCAAAGCCACTCCCAGTATTTTTCACCTGCAAGAGTAACTTCGGTTTTACAGTTCAAGCAAAGGTAAAAAGTTCTTCCCTCAGTTTCTTTCATCTGCAAGGGTCACTTTAAACCACAACAAAAAGGGTAAAAGTTCTTCCCCCAAGGGTCACTTTAAACCACAACAAGAAGGGTAAAAGTTCTTCCCCCAAGGGTCACTTTAAACCACAACAAGAAGGGTAAAAGTTCTTCCCCCAAGGGTCACTTTAAACCACAACAAGAAGTTCAGACAACCAAAAAGCAAACTTACTCGTTTTCCTTGACGGAGCTCGGGAGGGGTTCGACTCCTGTCATCCACTCCGCCAGGAGCAGGAAAATCCGACTCACCCGGCCTGCGAAGAACTTCCCCACAGGGCTTCTCATAAAACACCGTGGCCACGGAGTTTACGGGCGTCAGAAATCCTCCTCCTGTCTTTGTGAATTAGGAACCGGGCGGATAAACACCAATTATGTCAGGTTTAAACTTTTTACCAACATGAAGAAACCCCGAGTTTAGTCAAGGAACACGACAGGTTTTTAATACACAAACGATCCGGAGAGAAAAGTTAGATCAGCCGTCCAGCAGACCTCCGACCTTTTCTGATCTCCCTTCCCTCCAGACTTCACTTTTATTGCCAAGCACACAAGTAAAAACATACAGATAAATCACAGGATAGATAAGGTTCCAGATGTCTCACTCCCTCCCTCCAGACCTTGAGGAAAAAGACATCGTGCTTGTCTAAATGGGTCAGGAAGAGGAGTCTTGCAAATTAAAACATGATATACTTTCAATCAGAGACATGATATACTCTCAAACTCTGGGAAAGAAGAACTTCAAACGATAAACATTTGGTTTTATACGTGATAAATAATTTTGACCCTGACAGTGGGTCTGGACCCAGTTCTAGTCCTGGTCCTGGGTCTGGACCTAGTTCTGTTATTGGTCCAGATCCTGGGTCTGATGTGTTCCTGGTTCTGTTTCTGGCCTAAGTCCTGGGTCCAGACCCTGGAGCTGGTTGTGGTCCTGGTTCTTGTCTAGGTCTTGTGTCAGGTCCTGGTCTTGGTTCTGGAACTGGCTAAGGTCCTGGGCTTAGACCCAGTCCTGGTTCAGGTTTTTGGTTCTGGTCCTGGATCTGGCCTAGGTTCTGGGTTAGGACCCATTTCTGCTACTAGTCCTGATTCTAGACTCTGTTCTAGTACTGGTTCTGGGTATGGTCAGGTCCTGGGCATGGACCCAGTTTTAGTCCTGTTCCAGGTTGAAGTCCAGGTTCTGGTCCTGGTCCAGGTCCTGGATGTTGTTGTGGCTCTGGTCCCTGCTCTGATCCTGGTCCAGGTCCTGGTCCTGGATGTTGTTGTGGCTCTGGTCCCTGCTCTGATCCTGGTCCAGGTCCTGGATGTTGTTGTGGCTCTGGTCCCTGCTCTGATCCTGGTCCAGGTCCTGGTCCTGGATGTTGTTGTGGCTCTGGTCCCTGCTCTGATCCTGGTCCTGGTCCAGGTCCTGGATGTTGTTGTGGCTCTGGTCCCTGCTCTGATCCTGGTCCAGGTCCTGGAGCTGGATGTTGTTGTGGCTCTGGTCGCTGCTCTGATCCTGGTCCAGGTCCTGGATGTGGTTTTGGCTCTGGTCCCTGCTCTGATCCTGGTCCAGGTCCTGGTCCTGGATGTTGTTGTGGCTCTGGTCCCTGCTCTGATCCTGGTCCCGGTCCTGGTCCTGGGTCTGGACCTAGTTCTGTTATTGGTCCAGATCCTGGGTCTGATGTGTTCCTGGTTCTGTTTCTGGCCTAAGTCCTGGGTCCAGACCCTGGAGCTGGTTGTGGTCCTGGTTCTTGTCTAGGTCTTGTGTCAGGTCCTGGTCTTGGTTCTGGAACTGGCTAAGGTCCTGGGCTTAGACCCAGTCCTGGTTCAGGTTTTTGGTTCTGGTCCTGGATCTGGCCTAGGTTCTGGGTTAGGACCCATTTCTGCTACTAGTCCTGATTCTAGACTCTGTTCTAGTACTGGTTCTGGGTATGGTCAGGTCCTGGGCATGGACCCAGTTTTAGTCCTGTTCCAGGTTGAAGTCCAGGTTCTGGTCCTGGTCCAGGTCCTGGATGTTGTTGTGGCTCTGGTCCCTGCTCTGATCCTGGTCCTGGTCCAGGTCCTGGATGTTGTTGTGGCTCTGGTCCCTACTCTGATCCTGGTCCAGGTCCTGGTCCTGGATGTTGTTGTGGCTCTGGTCCCTACTCTGATCCTGGTCCTGGATCAGTCATTTCCAGGTTCAAACCAGTGGAACTCTGTCCCTTTGATCTGTTCAGTGTTTATAAAGGCTAACGAGCTGATGACGATGATGATGTGATGAAGATGATGGACACCTGTGACACTGTTAAAAATACAGCAGGAAAAGGCAAGTTGTAGGGCTCGAACAAATCACTGTCTTTAGGAAACCGTTTGACCAATTTAAAAAATTTTAAATCCGTGAGTGACAGCAGGCTTTGGAGATGTTAAGTCTCAATTTTTGTACACCTAGGTCAATATTTGAAGGAGATATGGCGATAGAAAAACCATGTTTCGTTCAGAAACTTCTAGAAATCTCATGAGGCATTTAACATAGGAAAGAGACCGAAAATGAGCAGATTTCTCCTGGCATTGAGGAGATTTATGAACGAGCCATACTACCTATGGCCCAAACAACCAGATATTCTGAAACTAGACAAAAATCCCAACATTTTAATGTATAATTTGTTGATGTTCATCAAACTGAGTGACAGTAGTTACAGTTTGAAAGATAAATTTCTCCTAATCCAAAATGTGCTGTCAGTTAGAGGGCGGTGATGACATCACTAGAGTGGGAGAGACGTTTGAGATTCATGATCCACCTCCGAACAAAGTTGTCCTGCTCCCACATTTTTCACAGCACATGTATGAATTATACATCTCTGATTAGGGATTTTTGTTAGCTTTCAGAAAGTGTAACTCTGATGTCTGTGTGACTTACGGTTCTCTCACAAATCGACCTAGTTGGCCCAGAACCTGCCTTTCTGCTCCTGTCTTTTTCATTATATTGTTGATGATTTTTTTGTCTGATGTCTGAAATGTTCCTCAAGTTTAACTCGTCATTTCTCAGGATTGGTAAAAGATATCAAAAAGCTTAATCACACGGTAATAGTTGAATGTCTTGAGAGTTGTTTAAAAGTTGAATGAAGTTTCTAGGTTGAAGTATGCTGAAGTAGTTAAACTTGGAAAAAGAGTGTAATTATTAGAAAAATGTGAAGAATTTGAAGAATTTCAATGTATTTCAATGGGCTACAAAAAAGGTGAATAATTTGAAAAGTTTAAAAGATATCAATAAGAAAAGTCATAGCCGGCATGTCCTGAACAAGCTGAACGATTTGAGGTATAATTTGTTGAAATCGGTTGAAAATTGCAGAAGAAGAAGCGAGCCAAAGATCGTACAGGAGGAACTCAATAGTTGGAATGCTTACTCAGCATTCCAACTAATTAAAGAGAAACAGCAAAACAATAGTTGGAATGCTGAGTAAGCATTCCAACTAATAATCCAGGAAATACTTCAATTATTATAAAACTGTAACGTTAACACAATATCTTGATAATGGGATAATCCAAAGGGAATTTTTATTCAGAAATCTGATTACTTTAATATTCTTTCCCATCAACGTGGAAAATAACTAGCTGTAGAAACAAGGAACCAAAATGTCCCCTGGTGGCTGTTTCCAGTAAAGGTTTTAAGCCCCACCTTCTCTGAAAAAATGAATGGAACATGTTCCTGAAGAAAAACACCATGATTGTGTGAAAAAGAGTCAACAGAATTATTAAACAGGTGAGTGGAATGGATTAACAACCAGGTGAGTGGGTGGGATTATTAAAGGGTTCACTGAGGAATCTTCAAACAAGCTAGGTATCGCCATAGATATCATATATATCACTAGATGTCTCACCTGCGCTGTTCATCAACGGACCTTGACGTCCCTACACTGGCGGCCATCTTACTTCGTACAGCCACCCCTTTCTTACACTGGTGTCAATGAAGCATGTACTATTAAATACCTCTAACTTGCTCAATTTTTAACCGATTTTCAAACGGTTTGCATTTTTATAAACGTCAGAGACGTGGCTGTGAATATATATCAAAATATATTGATAATGGTTGGGAAATTCATAAATTGTAAAAGTATCAAATCTCAAGCCTACACATAATGTTTGTAAGAAAGTGAGCCGTTTGCAAATCCGTTCATTTTCCGAGTTATGATTATTTTTTTTGTTAAGTTTATGCTCACCTTCCATCTGCTACCGTAGAGAGCAGAACGTCAGCTGTCCGAAGCAAGATGGCTGCCATGTAGGGACGCCGTAGAGTCCCACATAGGACATCTAGTGATATATATGATATCTATGGGTATCACTAGCTATTTTACACAAACACGTCCCTCCCATCAGGTATAATCCTTATGCCACACCTCCTCCGGACATGCAACCGCAGATTGCCACAGAAACAATCAAGAGCCAAACACCAGCCATTGAAACGTTCCCC
>SSNR01000360.1:542748-558421 GCA_006937965.1 Callopanchax toddi
AAAAGATATCAAAAAGCTTAATCACACGGTAATAGTTGAATGTCTTGAGAGTTGTTTAAAAGTTGAATGAAGTTTCTAGGTTGAAGTATGCTGAAGTAGTTAAACTTGGAAAAAGAGTGTAATTATTAGAAAAATGTGAAGAATTTGAAGAATTTCAATGTATTTCAATGGGCTAAAAAAAGGTGAATAATTTGAAAAGTTTAAAAGATATCAATAAGAAAAGTCATAGCCGGCATGTCCTGAACAAGCTGAACGATTTGAGGTATAATTTGTTGAAATCGGTTAAAAATTGCAGAAGAAGAAGTGAGCCAAAGATCGTACAGGAGGAACTCAATAGTTTGACATTGACATGCATTCAAACCAATAAGGTTTTGTCAAGACTGGAACACAGCGCTTTGCTGCCCTCTAGTGAGGAGAAAACACATGATGCTCTTGATAACCCTTCTGCTTTGCTCAATAGCACTCTACCAAATATCGTTAAATCTCTTGCCAACCATCCATTAAATTTTTTCTTAATTGCTTCAGTAACAGAGGTAAAATTATTAATCATATTTGTGTTATCTTTTGAGATTTGAATACCTAGATATGTTACAGTGTTTTTACAGGAATACCACAAATTTCAGTCTCATTTATATTGCCTAATGGAAGTATTTCACATTTCTTTAAATTAAGCTTCAATCCTGATATACTTGAAAATTTAGATATAATAGAAAGAACTTTAGGGACTTCACTAACATTATTCAAGAAAATGGTTGTGTCGTCAGCCAGTTGTGAAATTTTAAGTTCTTTGTCAAATACTTTAATTCCTTCAAAAGGATGTTGTCTGATTAGATAATTTAAGATTTGGCCTATAAGCAAAAATATACAAGGGGAGGCTGGACAACCTTGCCGTACCCCTTTATAAATGTTAAACCGACTGGAAGATCCATATAAAAGTTTTATAGAACTATTACTGTCTTTATAGAGTGTTTTAAAGGCTTTGATTTAAAAAAAAACTGCCAAAATTAAAAAAGGACAAGGTCTCAAAAATAAAAGAATGACTCACTGTGCTTTTTGATAATCTAAAAAGAGAATGATAGGGTCTCCAGGGATAAGATCTTTGTAATCAATTAGGTCCTGCACTAGTCTAATATTATCAGAGATATTACGTCCAGGCATAAAGCCATTTTGAGATTCATGAATTAGATCATCTAAACCATGTTTTAATCTTTTAGTTAAGATGGAAGCTAATATTTTGTAGTCATTATTTAATAATGTAATGCCTCGCCAATTATCTATACATAAATGATCCTTGTGTGGTTTTGGAATCAGAGTAATAAGACCCTGTTTCATTGAGTGGGGTAAATCTTCATTATTGATAGCTTCATTATTGATAGCTTCAGAATAAACAGCAAGAAGAAACTCAGAGATATCTGGTACGAATTTATGAGAAAATTCAGAGGTTAGGCCATCATTGCCTGGGGATTTGTTTGTTTTAAGATTTTTGATGCTCCATTTTATTTCTTCAATAGTTAGTTTTTCATCACAATCCTGTTTCAAGATGTCATCTGCTTTCCTTATTTCTGTTAATGAATTTAGGGTTTCTAAACTATCAATATAATTGTCTTCTTTGTAAAGTTCTTTATAAAAATTAGATACATATTTAGAAATTAATGAATAATCTTCAACTATTGAGTCATTTATGTTAAGCTTAACTAGTGTTTTCTTTTCTATATTTCTTTTTTCCATTTAAAAAAATACTTAATATTTTTTTCACCTTCTTCCATCCATTTTAGTCTAGAACGAATAAAAGCACCGCAAGCTTTCTCTTTGTATATGTCATCCAATTCTTCTTGGCACTTTAATAGTTGAGCAACAAGATTTTCATCTTCTAATGTATTATCAGTAATGTCAGAAATAGATTTGATTAAATCTTCTATTCAGCTCTGCGATGGACTGGCGACCCGTCCAGGGTGTCCCCCACCTTTCGCCCCTTGACCGCTGGAGATAGGCACTAGCTCCCCCGCGACCCTCTGTGGAGGAATAAGCGGTTACAGAAGATGGATGGATGGATAAATCTTCTATTCTTTTCTTTTTCTTTTGTTTCAATCTTTTACTAAACTGGATTCTCACCTAAACTAAAAAACTGAAAAACCGTCAATGCTAGTGAATGAGAGAGAATCATTTTCTCACATTCACTATTGATTAGTTTTTCCCCTCGTTGCCTGGCCAGACAACATGTGTCCTGTGATGTGGATGAAGTCCTGTGTCCTGACCCAGTACGGAGACATGATGCTGTGGCTGAGTAATGCACTTACTGTAGTATTTGTATACATATTTTTGTACCTTATTTTTACATGGGCTTACGGTACACAAGTGGCAAACACATCAGATTTCTGTTTGGTTTTACCAGTGCTACGTGTAAATGCACCAGATTTCTGTTTAGTCGTTTTGTTCCAGAGCTAAATGCTCAGTTATTTTTGTTTTACAACATGCATTTCACCTACAGTGAACAATAAACATGTATTTCTCCAGCTTCATGTCCTGAGCGTTGTGTTTTCTATGTTTCTACGTAGTGTTTAGTGACTGTTCTTAGTGTTTATCATTTTGATTGACTCGGGGCTTGATTTGACAACAAAGTTCAGTTTTGGGCAGAGATTGAACTGTTTTGAAGTGAAAGTTTGGTTTTGCAAGAAAAGTCTGAGGTTTTGTGAATTTAGCTTGAAAATTGGGTTTTGTGTTCAAACTTTGGAGAAACGGAGAGCAGTTTTCAAGAAATGTGTCTTAGCAATTGAGAAAAACTGTAATGTGGCTGGTTTACACTTCTCTGACAGCACGTTTGCGCTCACACGTATTGACGGAGATGTTTTTGATTTTTACTTCTCCATCAGTGTTGTGAAGCAATTCTCCACCAGGACAGCAGAGGGCGTATCACTTTTCTGCAGTAATGCCTCCGGTCGACCAAAGTTTGTTTATTTCAGCTCAGTAATGGCGGACAGAGAGCGAATTTTTATTGTGTTTGAACAGATTGATCTCGAGGAATAAACAATGTTGTTAAAAAGAATTAAACAGGAGTGAGGAGACAGCGTTGAATGTCCGTCCGTTCAGTGAGGACGAGGCAGACGACGAGCGAATATGTAGCTCTTGTTTAACCCTTTAGGGACACTGATGGATTATATAAATGTTCGTACTTCGTCTGCCAGACGTTTCTCGAGTTGATCCAGATCTGCTTCCGCGAGATTCTACTATTACTACTCTGTTGATACCAGCGTCAAGCTGGAAATGATCACGGGGTGTTGAGCCAACCAATCAGAGGCGTGCGCTCTCCGTCTCGTTCTACGGATAGTTAGAAAAGTGAGCTTGACTCCGTCCGTCCTTGCGAGGCTGTCGGAGAGCTCTTGCGTTGACAGATAATGGCGTTGCCTGTCTCCGTAACGACGCAGACGGAGAAGTATAAATCAGACTTTACTCCTTTTAATGCTCCTGTTCTTCCTACAGGTCGCCTCCTATTGCATCACCTCCTCTGAGCAATAACATCTCATATCTCACACACACACACACACACACACACACACACACACACACACACACACACACACACACACACACACACACACACACACACACACACACACACACACACACACACACACACACACATAATCCTACAATAAAACCTCTCTTTGTCTGATTTCTATAAAACCCACCAACAGGAAGTCACACTAATTATTAAAGTGCCCATGACATCGTTTTCCATGTTTTCTGACTTATCTATCATGTTGCAACGTTGAGTTCTCACCTTAAACCTGCCAGAAAGAGCAAAAAACAGCATCCATCTGTCTCCTAGTCCAGCCAGTGAGAAGTTCTTCCAGATTTCAGACCCAGATTTCAGACCCAGGTTTCAAACCGTTTTTTTCACTCCAGCCCGCTATGAGGTCATAGTGATCCGGACTTGCATATATGGTAAATTCTCCTCCCACATGCACGTTCACGACACCTGGAGCGAGGCAGTGCCGCCGCCATTGCCCATAGACCGTGTAGTGTTTAGTTTCAGTTTCGTTTCTCTTTCACGCGACGGCACTGCCCCCTGCTGCAGCAGAAGTGTCAGGCTGCCAAATAAGGAGAAACCCAGCAGAACCGGAAGGCGGCGCTTTCTTCTGATCTCTGAGTTGCTCGTTAGGAAATAATTACAGCGTATTTTGAGTTATAATGGTGCAACGCTAATCTAGAGGCATCAAAGATTACACCTGTTTAATATAAAGTGATTTACATATGGAGTCACAGGCACTTTAAGTGTTCTAAGTTGATCTCACTGTAATATAAGTTTTAATGACTTGAGTCTGTGATGTTAAGACTAGAGTCATTTTAATTTAAAGGGAGTTTGGTTAAAGGGAGTTACTTTGGTGTTAAGCTGTGTGGAGTGTAGAGCTTATCAACAGAGGCCTTCTTTTACCAGATTATGGAGACTCACTGTACGCCGCTCTGGGATCGATGCCGATCGGAGAGTCGGGTGGGACAGCGTGAAGGTGGAGATTTCCCCCTCTGTCCTGGTTGGACACCGTTGGAGGTCGGGACCGCCGTAGGCCACGGAAGTCGTCCTTGGATGCAATCGTCAGGAGATCCATTTCTGGGTTAGCTGGCAGTTAGCATTTTGAGCTAACGTAGCAAAGGCTTCTTTTCCCATGTCGTGGAGAGAGGCAGACGTGGGGTGTCTATGCCTCGAGGAAAAGAGCGGTGATCATCGGCTCAAACGGGGCTCGTTACCCGTTCAGGGGAGAGCCGGCAACTTAGGAAAATAGCTTAGCTGTGTAGTGAGTGACAGCTAGTGTCTTGACTCATCAATGTCTAGCTGAGAACCCCTTGTCTCAGGAAGTGGCGAGACTTAAAGCGGCTCTCTGGAGCATTTTTCTCTGTATCAAAGTTTTCTAAATGTTTTAAATGATATTTCAGGTCTAAACTATGATCTATGGGTTGAGTTCCACAACATCTGTCATTCTGATGAAGACCCTCCTTCCTCCTAGAGACCCCTTTCCATTATTTCTTGCCGCCGACATTTTTCAGCCAATGAAATTCAAATTTCTGCATTCTCTCAACATGCACGCGCATCGACCAAACCTGTACCAGTAGGGGGCGCTGTCGTACAGGACGCTCCGTGTGTTTCTCTGCCGTCTCAGCCGTTCACTGAGGACTCACGGCTCATTTCTACTAAAAACCTACCCATTCCCCAGATAAAGATGGATTTATTTTTATTTTTAAACCTTTCACCTCACAGAATGGCAAGGCTTGACAGGGTTATGCATTTATTTTGGTCAGAAAGTTCATCCAGGGCCGAGTCAAGTTCAGCTTCAGAGTCCAGCAGCAGCTCTCTGCTAACAGAGCTAATATCAGAAGCAGCAGGGACAGAGAGGGCTCATCAGACCCTCGTAGTATTGTTGGAATAAGATTGTGAACTGTGAGTGATTAAACCCTACACATTGAGCTGTACAGTTCATGTCCGAAGTATATGCGCCGTGTGCACGCGCGCACACGCGACCGGACGCGCGTGTCGAGATGTTTTGAGGAGGAGCCTTTGGACGCTAAATTCAAAAACTGCTCTCCTGATGAAATCCTCCGGAGTGCCGCTTTAAGATGGAGTCATGTCAACGTGGGCCAATGAAAGGGTTTCTATCGAGGTCACGTGACTCAAGCCCTTAAAGCTATAGTTCACCTTAATGAAGTAGCAATATGAATCATATTGATTTTAACCTTTTTAGCAAACTAAAAATATGAAATAATACTGAAGCTGGATCAAACATTCATAATACTGTGGGAGAGAATGCATTAATCATATTAAGACATTTCTGAACAGTGGATTAAAAGTAGTGTCATTTAGAAGGAGACATCAGGAAGTCTTTGAGTTTATTATTACTAAAGAGTCCTGTGGAGGTCTTCTGGAAAAACGATCTGGATACCTGGGAATGTTGATTCAGGTTAAAACATAGTAAAAGAGTAATTGTAATCCAAGTTATTGGGAACAAAGATGATTATTGTTTGTGTGATGTTCAAGGGGTCAGAGGTTATAGCGTATTTGGTAACGCTACAACATGGTATATTTAATATTTACATCATATTTTGGGGTAGCCTCTATATTAATCATGTTGTTTTTGCCTGTTTCATTTTGATTTAGGGATTAAAACATTCTCTAAGCATTAACCTGCCAGTTAAAGGGTTAAAGTTCATGTAAATCATCATCATTTAATCATCATTTAAAATCTGACTTAATCTTTGATTTTTATCAGAAAACATGAAAACTGTTTGTATATTCTCAGATTTCTCAAGTGAACACAAGAGTTTATTGAAATTAAATTAAAGCGGCACTCTGGAGCATTTTTCTATGTATCAAAGTTTTCTAAATGTTTTAAATGATATTTCAGGTCTAAACTTTGATCTATGGGTTGAGTTCCACAACATCTGTCATTCTGATGAAGACCCTCCTTCCTCCTAGAGACCCCTTTCCATTATTTCTTGCCGCCGACATTTTTTAGCCAATGAAATTCAAATGTCTGCATTCTCTCAACATGCACGCGCATCGACCAAACCTGTACCAGTAGGGGGCGCTGTCGTACAGGACGCTCCGTGTGTTTCTCTGTTTGCATATCAGCCTCACGGCTCATTTCTACTAAAAACCTACCCATTCTCCAGCTAAAGACGGATTTATTTTTACTTTTAAACCTTTCACCTCACAGAATGGCAAGGCTTGACAGGATTACGCGTTTATTTTGGTCAGAAAGTTCATCCAGGGCCGAGTCAAGTTCAGCTTCAGAGTCCAGCAGCAGCTCTCTGCTAACAGAGCTAATATCAGAAGCAGCAGGGACAGAGAGGGCTCATCAGACCCTCGTAGTATTGTTGGAATAAGATTGTGAACTGTGAGTGATTAAACCCTACACATTGAGCAGTACAGTTTATGTCCGAAGTATATGTGCCGTGTGCACGCGCGCACACGCGACCGGACGCGCGTGTCGAGATGTTTTGAGGAGGAGCCTTTGGACGCTAGATTCAAAAACTGCTCTCCTGATGAAATCCTCCGGAGTGCCGCTTTAAGGGCCATTCAGTCCCTGTACCAGAGGAGTGAGTCTGGTCCACGTAGCCGGCAGCAAGTCAGACCTGTTCCAGGTGAGGGTTGGACTCCTCCAGGACTGCCCTTTGCCAACAGTTCTATTAATGCTTTTATGGACAGAAGTTCTAGGAGCAGTAGTGGTGCAGAGGGGGTCGGGTTTGGCGGCAGGAGAATCTCATCTCTGCTTCCTGCAGATGATGTAGTTCTCCTCAAACTCTAACCTTTAACTCTTCCTGAGAAAGTTCAAAGCTGATTGTGAAGCAGCTGGGATGAAGATCAGCACCTCCAGATCTGAGACCATGGCTCTCGACCAGAAAAGGGTGGCTTGCCAGTTCTGGGCCAGGGAGAGGTCCTGCCTCAAGTGGAGGAGTTTATTAATAATAATAATAATAATAATAATAATAATACTACTAATAATAATGGAATGGATTTATATAGCACCTTTCTAAACACCCAAAGTGCTTTGACAGAAGCTCCATTATTCATTCTCACTCTGGTGGTGGTAAACTACGACAGACGTCTGTAGTCACAGCTGCCCTGGGGCAGCCTGACAGAAGCGAGGCTGCCATTCTGCGCCATCAGCCCTTCTGACCACCACCAACATTCACACACAGTCACACAGGCAAGTTGAATGAAGTGTCTTGCCCAAGGACACAACGACAATCTAACCCAGCCGGAGCTGGGGATCGAACCGGCGACCCTCCAGTTACCAGACCGGCCAGTAAGTATCTCGAGGTCTTGTTCACAAGTGAGGGAAGGAAGGAGATTGACAGGCGCAGGGCAGCGTCTGCAGTGATGGACGCTGAACCAGTCTCTTGTGGTGAAGAAGGAGCTGAGCCGAAAAGCAAGGCTCTAGACCTGTCGATCTATAGGTTCTAGTCCACACCTATGTGATCATGAGTTTCAGGTAATTACCACTAGCAGCTGAAATTAGTTTCCTCTGCAGGGTGTGGCTCAGCCTTAGAGATAGGGGAGGAGCTCAGACATTCAGGAAGGACTCCTTGTAGATACACACTCCTCCACATCAAGAAGAACCAGTTGAGGTGGTTCATCTGGTCAGGATGCCTCCCTGGGAAGGTGTTTCAGGTAGGAGGCCCCCAGGTCGACCCAGGACATGTTGGAGGGATTAAATCTACAGAAGGACCTAGGAACACCTTGGGGTCTCACTGGAGGAGCTGTTGGATGAGGCTAGGGAGAGGAGGGTCTGGGATTCCCTACTGGGAATTCTGCCCCTACAACCCAGATGAGCAGAAGAGCTGAGGTAACTTTTTATGTGATAATTTCTGTATTTGTCATTTTGGTTTTTTTTTATGCAAACTTAAAGCAGCACTCTGGAGGATTTCATCAAGAGAGCAGTTTTTGAATCTAGCGTCCAAAGGCTCCTCCTCAAAACATCTCGACACGCGCGTTCGAGCGCGTGCACACGGCGCATATACGTTGCGGGCATGAACTGTACAGCTCAGTGTGTAGGGTTTAATCACTCACAGTTCACAACTCTTATTCCAACACTACGAGGGTCTGTCCACGAGGGTCCATAGATAATAGTTTAGACCTGAAATATCATTTAAAACATTTAGAAAACTTTGATACAGAGAAAAATAATCCAGAGAGCCGCTTTAACAAAAGACCATCCACCCCATACTCCTGGAGCGATTGTTTTTTTGTGAAATGTTTTAGAAATTTGAGTGTATTTTGTCAATGAGTAAACTCATTCTGCTGAGCGAAGCTGAACTGAACAGAAGCAAAGTCTCCTGTCTCATCTTTTCTCCTGTCTGTACAGGATCATCTTATCTGTTTATGGGCTCCCAACCTGGGACCTGTAACAGATGCATGTTACTAAAAGTACATGCGTTTTCAATATACGTATCTATCTTTTAATTTAGTAAGAAATTACTTTACTGGATAACACTGATCAAGAATCATAAAGGTGACAGTTATTAGGAATACGTTGCAAATGCTTCTTTTATATTTGAAGGCTAAAGAAGAAAACGTTCCAACAGAAGTGTCAGGATGAAGCAGAGGCAGCGTAGCAGAACATGAAGGGTGAAGCTCTGTCACCAGATCACCTGTAGGAGGAGCATAGGAAACAGTCACATACTGTTTGGGGCTCACTGGCATCTTTAAGATATTCTTATTGACTTATCAATATGATGTCATTCCTGAACCAATTAAAAAAAATTATCATTTATTTTGTAAATCACATCCTGTTTGTTCCAAATGACAAATTTAGTTTGAGAGAAAAACATTTGTAAATAAGAGACGAGGGCAATAATGTTTATAGGACAGTTTGAGAAAGAAACTGGGATCCGCTCAATACTATAATTACTGTAATAGTTACTATTATAATTAGTATAATTACACAGAAAAAAACACATTTTAAGTCACCAATTTGATTCAACTTAATTAGGAATAAAATGCCAAAATGAGGAGAGATTTTTTACACTATGTTTTACCTAATCAATCTTGAACATATTTAATGAACTGAAGTCTAAATAATAAAGTCCTCCCTTGTTAGAGGTGTTCATTAGGACAGACGTTCTAACATGGGTTTTGTTCTCAAACTTACAGAGCATGTGATCGGTGTCTTTATGGTGTTTTGTCCACATCTATTCAGACAGCAGTGTGAGTGAGTCTGGAGATGTCCTCTGCTTTAGAATGTGGTATTCTACCCCTTATAGACGAGTGTCTTTGAATCCATAAATTCAGTTTCTTTTTCATTTTACACAAAATTAGGTAAAAGTTTGAGACACACCAAATGTTCTCATTTTTATAATGACTGTTCTCAGATAGTAAACTCAAACCTAGAACAGGAGATGTGCCCAGGCTTTATAAAAATAAAGAAAACATTAATCAGTTGAGGGTAACCAGTTTATCAATAACAAGCTGAATATAATTAGAGCTGTTACCTCATTAAACCAGACTGTGTTTAATTGATAACATTATCCAACCCTAAACCCAAACCACTAACACTAAGCCTCGCCTCTAATCAGGATTCATTTAGAATGTCTAAGATAGAAGCTGAAATTGTAAACATTGATTAAGAGTGATTCACCACCAATTATCAATAAGCAACTTCTTTTTAGGTTTAAGAATAAGAAATCATTTTTTGACATATTACACAAAATTCACTATTTTAATAACATGATGTGTTTGAAAGAAAGATTAGAATTTTGTGTATAGTAGTTATGCATTAAATGCCCCGGGAAGACAAACCTTTTCAACTATTTCTACACATCCACAACAGGAGAATGAATGCAGGTTAATTCACAGCTTTAGAAAGTTCAGCTTTATTCTACAGCCTTGGCTCAGGAATGGCAGCGTTAAGGGGCTAAAGGACAGAAAGACTGAAAGAAGAAGCAAAGCTTCAGCTAGAAACATAGATTTAATTATCCTCTATTATTTTTGTTGTAGAAATTTTAATTAAATCTTCACGTAAACAAATTATTGGTAAAAAAAAATAAAAAAAACCTGTTTATTTAATAAAATGTAGTTATATTGTCAAAGCTCTATCACGTTAATGATGAACTGAATGTTGTGTCCTGTCTTCTAAAACAAGATCAAAGTGGACAGGTGTTACTAAGGTTTTTGTACTGTATACCCAGGTGACTTAAAAAAAACTTTGGTTACAATAAAATCTGTAAACAACACACTGAGGTGTTGAAAAATGCAAGCTGTACAGAATCTAAAAAGTACCTTAAAAGAGACTGCAGTGAAACCTGGACCATCGGAGAACCATCATTGTCTGGCTGGAATTCATGAATACAAGACTGGTCTGCTTTGAGAAACTGCTTCATGAACCTGTAAGGAGAGAAAACTAGAGAGAAACATCTTGAAGAGTTGGGTGGAGGGGAATCTGGAAGTGGTGGTGGAGTAGTGCTCAGTCCATAATAACAGCAGCATCATGGTTACAGTGGTGCTCCGCCCACACAGGAACATTCTGCCTTTGCAGTGTCCACTGATGGGTGGTCCTCAAAGTCAACCTACACAATAAAATCAATAGTTATTCACCATTTAGTGCACAACTTTAAGATATAAGATATGAGGAAGCTGAGACCAGGTTTAATAGATGTAATAATGTTAATCTGCATGTAATAATTACATTTTTAAAAATCAATCACTGTAATTCCTGTATTTGCCGTGATCACCGTCTGTCTCAGTTTACTCACTCTTTAATATATACTGATCATCATAACAGGGAACAAAATAAAAGCTTTCCCACCACTGGGAAAAACATCTGAATTATTGTTAATCATCATAAAAGAATAGATCACTTTGCAACCAGTTTCTGGGATTTTAATAAAAAATAAGGCTTAGGTTTTATCTGTTATTTAACAACAAAATTACTTTAAAAATCCTACAGCATGTTGTTAGATTAACTAGTCTTTTCTTCCTGAATCACAGTAAAGCAGCTGTTAGCTGCTACTAGCTGCATAGATGTGTTGCATTCAGTGCTCATATTAATAACAGGCTTCACACCAGCTGAGTTTTTTCAGTTGTCAGTGACTGATCACACTAGCCTGTAAACCAGACAATATATGTGAATATATGAAAGTCTGCAGAGCAGAACTGACGGTCTAGTTCACTAGGCTGTGATCACATAGCAGGGTTAGCAGTTAGCTATGCAGCTATCTGCAGTCAGAAGCTCAGCAACACAACGTGCACACCAAGCTGTTTTTAAATAAACCCAGCATAGAATCATCAATCCCCTTAACATGAACATGATAGAGACGTGGAGTCTTTAAAAATAATCACTGAATCATTTCGAAAATGATTATAAAGTTTTAAAAATGCTAGGAATGCTAGCGATTCTGCTAGCTAGCTAATAGCTAAGGACATTGTTTACCTACCTCGTTGTCGATGTAAATTGATACAACTTAAATCATCTCTCCTTCTGCTTCTCGAGGAAGGACTTTCCAGTTGTACAATGTGATTAAAGCGGCTCTCTGGAGCATTTTTCTCTGTATCAAAGTTTTCTAAATGTTTTAAATGATATTTCAGGTCTAAACTATGATCTATAGGTTGAGTTCCACAACATCTGTCATTCTGATGAAGACCCTCCTTCCTCCTAGAGACCCATACTATGGAGAGAAAACAGTCTCAATATATCTGTGCGTGTGTACTATTTGATTTGTAACTTGTGTTAACCTGTTTGTGTGTAACTTTGGGTAGTTGTAGCTGTACAACATGATTTGTAACCCGTAAATTACATTTTGTGTGTAACTTTGTGTACTTGTAAATGTGTCTTTAAATGCACACACAAATATCAACAAATCATAATTACAAAAAATATTTAAATACACACAAATAAAAATTACACAAACATTTAAATTCCACACACAGATTTTTTACCTTCAACCTCACAAATCTAATAATTACACCTACAAATAGTTAAATACGTGTGTACAAATCACCGGTTACACACAGACAAAACTACATTTACACACAAATCAGTTTACAAGTGCACAAAGGGTTTTGAGACTCCTTTCACGCTTCCGGGAGATCCACAGATTCGTGCGTAAGCGGTGCGTTTAAATGCTGGTGGAAAGCTGGGTCATTTGAATTTTCTTCAGAGTCTAGTGTCTTCCTTCAATACCTTTTGCCAGAGTGGCATAGACGTTTTTCTGTGTAATAATTAATATCTCAGCACACCTTAGATCTAACACATATATCTTTATTTACTTGTTATTATTCTATAAATGTTTATATAGGCATATATATGCATGTATAAACCGTATAAATGTATTTACACAGTTAAATAAAATGACCATTAGGTGGTGTAATGGTCTGTTGGCTGATGAACACAGGCAGCCTCAACCCTGAAGGCAGCCAGAGGCAGGAACACAACGATGGCTGGGAATCGCGGTGGTCTCCTCTCTGAAGTCAGTACAAGTTACAGCCGCACTCTTTGCTAGCTGATTATAATCATACAGCCTGCCATGATTTTTAGATCATTGACCGTCCACCTCACGTTTCTCTGTTAGCAGGAGCTAATGTGAGCTGAGCTGAGCTAATTTAGCAGTTGGTAGCTTTTATTTAATCTTTGTATTTAGTGTCAGTACGGTTTAATTTGGCATTTTCTTGATCCATGAGAGTTAATGATCACCAAGCTAAGCTCTTTTTATTATGTAAATGGCAACTTGTGTAGCCCTTAGCCACGATCAGGAAAGTAGGAAGCTATCCCACCAAGTCGAGCTTTGCTGTTCTGTCTTTAATGACAAAACCATTTAATGACCCATTTTTTAAAAAAAGTCAATCACACACATATGCTTACAGTAAAACAGTAAAATAGTAGCCTATAATGTAAACGAAAAGTAATGGCATTGTTTCCCACTTCACTAACAAGTTAAACTTAATGCACTGTGAATTTGATGATGCTCACAGCCAAAATAGGTATAAAATATCAATACCAGAGGGGCAACCAGTTACTGATTTGGTACAATGTGATTTTTTTTTGTATAAAACGAGCTAATCTTGATGATTCAGTCACCAACTCCCCTCTCTCTCTCTCTCCCTCTCCAGAACAGCGACTTTGCTAAGAACCGGAAGACCTTCAAAATAAAAGCCTCCACAGAAAAGTCCTTTACATTATATTGTACTGATGTGAATAATAACAAGTAAATAAAGATATATGTGTTAGAACTAAGGTGTGCTGAGATATTATTTATTACACAGAAAAACGTCTATGCCCCTCTGGCAAAAGGTATTGAAGGAAGACACTAGACTCTGAAGAAAATTCAAATGACCCAGCTTTCCACCAGCATTTAAACGCACCGCTTACGCACGAATCTGTGGATCTCCCGGAAGCGTGAAAGGAGTCTCAAAACCCTTTGTGCACTTGTAAACTGATTTGTGTGTAAATGTAGTTTTGTCTGTGTGTAACCGGTGATTTGTACACACGTATTTAACTATTTGTAGGTGTAATTATTAGATTTGTGAGGTTGAAGGTAAAAAATCTGTGTGTGGAATTTAAATGTTTGTGTAATTTTTATTTGTGTGTATTTAAATATTTTTTGTAATTATGATTTGTTGATATTTGTGTGTGCATTTAAAGACACATTTACAAGTACACAAAGTTACACACAAAATGTAATTTACGGGTTACAAATCATGTTGTACAGCTACAACTACCCAAAGTTACACACAAACAGGTTAACACAAGTTACAAATCAAATAGTACACACGCACAGATATATTGAGACTGTTTTCTCTCCATACCCTTTCCATTATTTCTTGCCGCCGACATTTTTCAGCCAATGAAATTCAAATGTCTGCATTCTCTCAACATGCACGCGCATCGACCAAACCTGTACCAGTAGGGGGCGCTGTCGTACAGGACGCTCCGTGTGTTTCTCTGCTGTCTCAGCCGTTCACTGAGGACTCACAGCTCATTTCTACTAAAAACCTACCCATTCTCCAGCTAAAGATGGATTTATTTTTATTTTTAAACCTTTCACCTCACAGAATGGCAAGGTTTGACAGGGTTACGCGTTTATTTTGGTCAGAAAGTTCATCCAGGGCCGAGTCAAGTTCAGCTTCAGAGTCCAGCAGCAGCTCTCTGCTAACAGAGCTAATATCAGAAGCAGCAGGGACAGAGAGGGCTCATCAGACCCTCGTAGTATTGTTGGAATAAGATTGTGAACTGTGAGTGATTAAACCCTACACATTGAGCTGTACAGTTCATGTCCGAAGTATATGCGCCGTGTGCACGCGCGCACACGCGACCGGACGCGCGTGTCGAGATGTTTTGAGGAGGAGCCTTTGGACGCTACATTCAAAAACTGCTCTCCTGATGAAATTCTCCAGAGTGCTGCTTTAATGTCGCTAGTGGTAACTTTAGTCATATTTTGAAGCTACTTTTCTCTTATAAAATCCACAGTAAGACCGGAGTACTGACCAGGGAGGGAGGGGGTGTAGAGTTCATAAACTGACCAATCAGAGGACACAGCTCACCAGCCTCAGGTCCCGCCTCCAGAGTCTCAAAAGTCTTCTACAGACAGCGAGCAGAAAAATGAACTGAGCGCGCAGTGAGAGAGACGAGCGCAGGCTCGTCGCTGCCGTGTGCTCGATGGCTTTACGTGCGCGCTGTGTTTGATTGTCAGTGCTCACAGATACTGTGTGCTCGCTCTCAGTGCACAAATGCACTCTCACGATGTCATTTTTCACTCGCAAGTCCCAACTTTCCTCTCGCGTCTCCCGTTTGCACGCGCTGTGTTTAGTGTGCGCTCAGTGTGCTGTGCGCGCGCTCAAAATGCGTGTGCCCGACTTTTGGAACCGAATAAACGCCATACATACAGGTCAGATGAGGTCAATCGTCGAGAACAAAAAGACCACCCAGCCCTCCTCCACCTCTCACCTGGAGCAACTCCAGCAGTGAGGAGAGTCCAACCCCTCTCAAGGACCTGGGGCCCTGAGCCAACCTGTGTGATATTTATTCAGATTTAAATAAACTTAAAACTTCATGTAAACCAATTAATGTAAAATTCTGACTTTATCTTTAAAATATTTTAAAGTTTGTTTCCAAACTGAGCTGTGGTCTATTCTCAGATTCCTCTAATCAACGTGAGCCAGAAAACAGAAGGTTGTTATGATGCTGAGAGA
>SSNR01000360.1:558431-599997 GCA_006937965.1 Callopanchax toddi
TCTCTCAGCATCATAACAACCTTCTGTTTTCTGGCTCACGTTGATTAGAGGAATCTGAGAATAGACCACAGCTCAGTTTGGAAACAAACTTTAAAATATTTTAAAGATAAAGTCAGAATTTTACATTAATTGGTTTACATGAAGTTTTAAGTTTATTTAAATCTGAATAAATATCACACAGGTTGGCTCAGGGCCCCAGGTCCTTGAGAGGGGTTGGACTCTCCTCACTGCTGGAGTTGCTCCAGGTGAGAGGTGGAGGAGGGCTGGGTGGTCTTTTTGTTCTCGACGATTGACCTCATCTGACCTGTATGTATGGCGTTTATTCGGTTCCAAAAGTCGGGCACACGCATTTTGAGCGCGCGCACAGCACACTGAGCGCACACTAAACACAGCGCGTGCAAACGGGAGACGCGAGAGGAAAGTTGGGACTTGCGAGTGAAAAATGACATCGTGAGAGTGCATTTGTGCACTGAGAGCGAGCACACAGTATCTGTGAGCACTGACAATCAAACACAGCGCGCACGTAAAGCCATCGAGCACACGGCAGCGACGAGCCTGCGCTCGTCTCTCTCACTGCGCGCTCAGTTCATTTTTCTGCTCGCTGTCTGTAGAAGACTTTTGAGACTCTGGAGGCGGGACCTGAGGCTGGTGAGCTGTGTCCTCTGATTGGTCAGTTTATGAACTCTACACCCCCTCCCTCCCTGGTCAGTACTCCGGTCTTACTGTGGATTTTATAAGAGAAAAGTAGCTTCAAAATATGACTAAAGTTACCACTAGCGACATTAAAGCAGCACTCTGGAGAATTTCATCAGGAGAGCAGTTTTTGAATGTAGCGTCCAAAGGCTCCTCCTCAAAACATCTCGACACGCGCGTCCGGTCGCGTGTGCGCGCGTGCACACGGCGCATATACTTCGGACATGAACTGTACAGCTCAATGTGTAGGGTTTAATCACTCACAGTTCACAATCTTATTCCAACAATACTACGAGGGTCTGATGAGCCCTCTCTGTCCCTGCTGCTTCTGATATTAGCTCTGTTAGCAGAGAGCTGCTGCTGGACTCTGAAGCTGAACTTGACTCGGCCCTGGATGAACTTTCTGACCAAAATAAACGCGTAACCCTGTCAAACCTTGCCATTCTGTGAGGTGAAAGGTTTAAAAATAAAAATAAATCCATCTTTAGCTGGAGAATGGGTAGGTTTTTAGTAGAAATGAGCTGTGAGTCCTCAGTGAACGGCTGAGACAGCAGAGAAACACACGGAGCGTCCTGTACGACAGCGCCCCCTACTGGTACAGGTTTGGTCGATGCGCGTGCATGTTGAGAGAATGCAGACATTTGAATTTCATTGGCTGAAAAATGTCGGCGGCAAGAAATAATGGAAAGGGTATGGAGAGAAAACAGTCTCAATATATCTGTGCGTGTGTACTATTTGATTTGTAACTTGTGTTAACCTGTTTGTGTGTAACTTTGGGTAGTTGTAGCTGTACAACATGATTTGTAACCCGTAAATTACATTTTGTGTGTAACTTTGTGTACTTGTAAATGTGTCTTTAAATGCACACACAAATATCAACAAATCATAATTACAAAAAATATTTAAATACACACAAATAAAAATTACACAAACATTTAAATTCCACACACAGATTTTTTACCTTCAACCTCACAAATCTAATAATTACACCTACAAATAGTTAAATACGTGTGTACAAATCACCGGTTACACACAGACAAAACTACATTTACACACAAATCAGTTTACAAGTGCACAAAGGGTTTTGAGACTCCTTTCACGCTTCCGGGAGATCCACAGATTCGTGCGTAAGCGGTGCGTTTAAATGCTGGTGGAAAGCTGGGTCATTTGAATTTTCTTCAGAGTCTAGTGTCTTCCTTCAATACCTTTTGCCAGAGGGGCATAGACGTTTTTCTGTGTAATAAATAATATCTCAGCACACCTTAGTTCTAACACATATATCTTTATTTACTTGTTATTATTCACATCAGTACAATATAATGTAAAGGACTTTTCTGTGGAGGCTTTTATTTTGAAGGTCTTCCGGTTCTTAGCAAAGTCGCTGTTCTGGAGAGGGAGAGAGAGAGAGAGGGGAGTTGGTGACTGAATCATCAAGATTAGCTCGTTTTATACAAAAAAAAATCACATTGTACCAAATCAGTAACTGGTTGCCCCTCTGGTATTGATATTTTATACCTATTTTGGCTGTGAGCATCATCAAATTCACAGTGCATTAAGTTTAACTTGTTAGTGAAGTGGGAAACAATGCCATTACTTTTCGTTTACATTATAGGCTACTATTTTACTGTTTTACTGTAAGCATATGTGTGTGATTGACTTTTTTTAAAAAATGGGTCATTAAATGGTTTTGTCATTAAAGACAGAACAGCAAAGCTCGACTTGGTGGGATAGCTTCCTACTTTCCTGATCGTGGCTAAGGGCTACACAAGTTGCCATTTACATAATAAAAAGAGCTTAGCTTGGTGATCATTAACTCTCATGGATCAAGAAAATGCCAAATTAAACCGTACTGACACTAAATACAAAGATTAAATAAAAGCTACCAACTGCTAAATTAGCTCAGCTCAGCTCACATTAGCTCCTGCTAACAGAGAAACGTGAGGTGGACGGTCAATGATCTAAAAATCATGGCAGGCTGTATGATTATAATCAGCTAGCAAAGAGTGCGGCTGTAACTTGTACTGACTTCAGAGAGGAGACCACCGCGATTCCCAGCCATCGTTGTGTTCCTGCCTCTGGCTGCCTTCAGGGTTGAGGCTGCCTGTGTTCATCAGCCAACAGACCATTACACCACCTAATGGTCATTTTATTTAACTGTGTAAATACATTTATACGGTTTATACATGCATATATATGCCTATATAAACATTTATAGAATAATAACAAGTAAATAAAGATATATGTGTTAGATCTAAGGTGTGCTGAGATATTAATTATTACACAGAAAAACGTCTATGCCACTCTGGCAAAAGGTATTGAAGGAAGACACTAGACTCTGAAGAAAATTCAAATGACCCAGCTTTCCACCAGCATTTAAACGCACCGCTTACGCACGAATCTGTGGATCTCCCGGAAGCGTGAAAGGAGTCTCAAAACCCTTTGTGCACTTGTAAACTGATTTGTGTGTAAATGTAGTTTTGTCTGTGTGTAACCGGTGATTTGTACACACGTATTTAACTATTTGTAGGTGTAATTATTAGATTTGTGAGGTTGAAGGTAAAAAATCTGTGTGTGGAATTTAAATGTTTGTGTAATTTTTATTTGTGTGTATTTAAATATTTTTTGTAATTATGATTTGTTGATATTTGTGTGTGCATTTAAAGACACATTTACAAGTACACAAAGTTACACACAAAATGTAATTTACGGGTTACAAATCATGTTGTACAGCTACAACTACCCAAAGTTACACACAAACAGGTTAACACAAGTTACAAATCAAATAGTACACACGCACAGATATATTGAGACTGTTTTCTCTCCATACCCTTTCCATTATTTCTTGCCGCCGACATTTTTCAGCCAATGAAATTCAAATGTCTGCATTCTCTCAACATGCACGCGCATCGACCAAACCTGTACCAGTAGGGGGCGCTGTCGTACAGGACGCTCCGTGTGTTTCTCTGCTGTCTCAGCCGTTCACTGAGGACTCACAGCTCATTTCTACTAAAAACCTACCCATTCTCCAGCTAAAGATGGATTTATTTTTATTTTTAAACCTTTCACCTCACAGAATGGCAAGGTTTGACAGGGTTACGCGTTTATTTTGGTCAGAAAGTTCATCCAGGGCCGAGTCAAGTTCAGCTTCAGAGTCCAGCAGCAGCTCTCTGCTAACAGAGCTAATATCAGAAGCAGCAGGGACAGAGAGGGCTCATCAGACCCTCGTAGTATTGTTGGAATAAGATTGTGAACTGTGAGTGATTAAACCCTACACATTGAGCTGTACAGTTCATGTCCGAAGTATATGCGCCGTGTGCACGCGCGCACACGCGACCGGACGCGCGTGTCGAGATGTTTTGAGGAGGAGCCTTTGGACGCTACATTCAAAAACTGCTCTCCTGATGAAATTCTCCAGAGTGCTGCTTTAATGTCGCTAGTGGTAACTTTAGTCATATTTTGAAGCTACTTTTCTCTTATAAAATCCACAGTAAGACCGGAGTACTGACCAGGGAGGGAGGGGGTGTAGAGTTCATAAACTGACCAATCAGAGGACACAGCTCACCAGCCTCAGGTCCCGCCTCCAGAGTCTCAAAAGTCTTCTACAGACAGCGAGCAGAAAAATGAACTGAGCGCGCAGTGAGAGAGACGAGCGCAGGCTCGTCGCTGCCGTGTGCTCGATGGCTTTACGTGCGCGCTGTGTTTGATTGTCAGTGCTCACAGATACTGTGTGCTCGCTCTCAGTGCACAAATGCACTCTCACGATGTCATTTTTCACTCGCAAGTCCCAACTTTCCTCTCGCGTCTCCCGTTTGCACGCGCTGTGTTTAGTGTGCGCTCAGTGTGCTGTGCGCGCGCTCAAAATGCGTGTGCCCGACTTTTGGAACCGAATAAACGCCATACATACAGGTCAGATGAGGTCAATCGTCGAGAACAAAAAGACCACCCAGCCCTCCTCCACCTCTCACCTGGAGCAACTCCAGCAGTGAGGAGAGTCCAACCCCTCTCAAGGACCTGGGGCCCTGAGCCAACCTGTGTGATATTTATTCAGATTTAAATAAACTTAAAACTTCATGTAAACCAATTAATGTAAAATTCTGACTTTATCTTTAAAATATTTTAAAGTTTGTTTCCAAACTGAGCTGTGGTCTATTCTCAGATTCCTCTAATCAACGTGAGCCAGAAAACAGAAGGTTGTTATGATGCTGAGAGAAAACAAACAACAAACAAGAAATTATCCAGAAAACAAGAAAACTTTATGGTTCCACTCAGATGTTTAATTTTTATTCCTAAAGATAATTTATTCATTATTCATTTATTTATCATCTTTGGGTTCAAATAGGATCAAAAATCAATAATAGGATAACATTTATTTTATATTTAAATTTGCACAAAAAAGCCAAAAATAATGAGCAGGTCTTGTTCGAAAAATAAAAAAAACAAGTGTAGATCAGATGAGTTAAAACCTGAGAAACGTTCAGATGTTCACACACACACACACACACACACACACACACACACACACACACACACACACACACACACACACACACACACACACACACACACACACACACACACACACACACACACTCCCTCCCTCCCTCCTCTCTCTCCCTCACTCTGTAGCGTGCAGCCTGTGATCTGGAGTAAAAGCAGCTGATCCAGAACTTTGGGTTTAGTTTTCTCTCCTCTCAGGTCTCTGACCGGAAGCTTCCAGACCCTCGGACAGGACCGTGCGGGACATGCGGGGCTTCGTGTCTCTGGTGGCGGGGATCGCAGCGCTCTGGGCCGGCCTGAGGAGCTCCGGGGCGGCGGGTCGGACCGCCTGCCCGGACCGCTGTCAGTGTGAGGAGGACGGGCTGCTGCTCCGGGTGGACTGCTCGGACCGGGGGCTCCGGTCGGTACCGGACAACCTCAGCGTGTTCACGTCCTACCTGTAAGTCAAAACTAGGACTTAAACGCACACGTGCTGCTCGGCGTGGTGGTAGTGGGAGCGCGTGCACAGGTGTTATGTAGCAATGAGAAGCTGCGCACCTGTCCGCGCTACCTGCTGCTCGTGCGCTTGCCAGGTGGCTTTGGCGCCAAAAAGTTTTTTTTTATGTTAAAAGTTCAGAAACTTCAAACAGGAATAAAAGTTCTAGGTTAGATTTTTATGATGTTCTAGTGGCTCTGCTGGTTTTGAAGGATCTGATTCCCCCTTTAACTCCAACGGGAACTGAACCAGGTCTTTCTCTATCCTTCTAGGATCTTGGTCCTCTGATGGTTCTGATGGATCTGATTCTAGGATCTTCAGTGAAGACCCAGTTACAGTTCTGGAGGTGTTTTTATGGTTCAAGGAGAACCAAACTCAAATCTAGACTTGAAGGTTTAAACATGAATTAATTTCCAAAGGGAGCCAAACTTGGACCTGAGAGTTTCTTTCATAATGTTTAAGGAACTTCTGGGGTCTCCAGACTAGTATTGTCCAGTCCTGGTCCTGAAAGCCCACCATCCTGCAGGTTTCAGATGTTTGCTCCACCAGACCTGATCTGAACCAGCGAGTGTTAAAAAACAAAAATGATGTTGAGGACTGAAGCTAACAATGAAATCCATAAAAGACTGGAAGTATTTATTAATATATACTTAATATTTTTAATGGAGCATTTTTTCCAGAGGTGTAAAGTACTAATAATATTTACTCAAGTTAAGTACAGTTACTCTGGTGAAATTTTACTCAAGTACAAGTAAAGTTACAAGAGATAAAATCTACTCAAGTAAAAGTAAAAAGTAACTTGTTAAGTATCTACTTTGAGTAAAACTTACTTTGCTACTTTTTGACTGAAACAGGGAATAGAAGTCTCAGGTCTCAAAGGAGACTCCAACAGCTGCCTTAAATAAAGACGGGTCTGAATGTTTTCTGTTTTTGATTCTAGCACATTGTTGTGGCTATGGATTGATGGATGGATGGATGGTAAATAAATGGTGGATGGATGAATGAATGGATGGAGAGATGGATGGATTGCAGAATGACAGATGGATGACAGACTGATGGATGAATGGATGGATGACAGAAGGACAGAGGATGCACTCTTAGAAAAAATGCCCGTAAAAAAACAGTAAGATACTGGCAGCTGCAGCTGCCAGTATCTTACTGTTTTTTCACAGTACACATACTGTAACTTATTTTTACAGTAGTTTACTATAAAAGTAAATGTGGTATTGATACCGTAAAATAACAGTAAAATACTGGTTTTTTCACAGTACTACTGTAACTTATTTTTACAGTAGTTTACTGTAAAAGTAAATGCGGTATTGATACCGTAAAAATAACAGTAAGATACTGTTATTTTACAGTACAGATTCTGTAAACTGTTTTAACAGCACCTTACTGTAAAAGTATATAAAGTATTTTACCATTAAAGTAAATACTGTATTGAAAATAAATATACAGTAACGTACTGTTGTCTGTTCCAGCCAGAATGTTATTTTATATTGAGTTTAAATACCTTATTTACTTTATAAGTAAATTTCTGCAACAAATTCAGTGAAACTCTTACAACATCTAAATGAGGCGTCATAACTCAGTTGGTAGAGTGGCAACCGGAGGGTCGCTGGATCGATCCCCAGCTCCAGCTGGGTTAGATTGTCGTTGTGTCCTTGAGCAAGACACTTCACCAACCTTGCCTACTGGTGGTGGTCAGAGGGACTTGGAGGGCGCCGGTGCATGGCATTCCCGCCTCTGTCAGTGTGCCCGAGGGCAGCTGTGACTACAACGTAGTTTATCACCACCAGAGTGTGAATGTGAGTGTGAATGGATGAATGACTGTTGTGTTGTACAGCGCTTTGGGGAGTGTTCAGGACTCTAGAAAGCGCTCTATAAATACAGGCCATTTACCAAAACCAGTGTTGGTCAAGTTACTTTGAAAAAGTAATTAGTTACTAATTACTGATTACTTCACCAAAAAAGTAATCCAGTTACTTTACTGATTACTCATTTTCAAAAGTAATTAGTTACTTTACTTATTACTTTACTTAGTTACTTTTCAAAAACGTGTCCAATCTGAATAGCTATAAATCAACAGACCTAATTCTATTCTTTCTGCATCCATCACATCAAACTGAATCAAATCAGTCTCTTTTTAAAACTTGTTTTATTAGTTCTGAACTTTTAACTTTATGCTCATTGCATCAATCACAAATTAAATAAAATTCTAGTCTCTGACTTGAAGGAATTAGTTGAACATTTAAACTTATTTTCTGCTCATTTAACCAGATTTTATCAAAATAAATCAAGTGTTTCTCCTGTATTTCTCTCTGAGTGTAACCTTCAAATTAAATTCTTTATGTTGTCTTTTCTCTCAAGCAAGGATAAAAATTTGATTTGAAAAGCATGAGAGACATAACTGTCTTAAGTACAGGGTGGGGGTCTAGAGGTGGAGAACTGTTTAAACCAGGGATCACCAACCTGGTGCCCCAGGAACCAGACAAGGTGCCCACAGGCCTTTTCTCCAAATAGAATAAGTTTATAATAAAATACAATTTATAAACTGTGCCTTCTTTTTAATCACAAATGCATTAATATAGATTTTAAAACTCCAATTTTCATTTTTTAAAATTTATTATGGATGACGTTAGCTTCACTCTGATCTATTCTAATTTAAAGATAAATATTATATCAACCTGGTGGCCCTTTGTATGGCTCAATACCAATGAAGTAGCTCTCTGCGTCACAAAAGTTTGTGAACCCTGGTTTAAATATTAACCCTACACCTAAAAACAACAGCCAGTATCCATTTAATATAGTGGAACATTGTTTTAGACTGTAAAAACTACAGAGATCAAAACTGCCATAAAAAACGCGCAGGGGTCTGTGCCCCCAGGGCCCCTTTTATTTACGTCCGTGTCTGCTGCAGCTTGACGCTCGGATCGGTTTTTTCTCTACGGCGCGCCGGACTCCGAATGAAGCAGAGAGTCCACAGTGGAAAGGGACACCGTGTCCTGACCTGGACAATCCAGCCTGCAGCGCTGAGTTTCTTCAGCTCAGCTGCACTAAGTCCTGTCGCTTCTTTTCACCTGTTTATCAGGAGAGGAGCCGTCGGTCGGCTCTGGATGCAGAAGCTGCTGCGGTCATCTTGTCAGCGGGGGATCGGGGGAGTTCTACGTCCCCGTGCCGGTTTAGGTGCTTGTTCAGATCAGAGATGTAATTTCTGGCTGTAGATAAAAGTTGTCTCCCCACACAGAGAGTCCTGCTCTCTCTGAGCTCCATGTGATCACTGGTTGATCTAAACACCGGTTTGTTGTTACCGCTGACGTCGCAGCTCAGACGGAAAAGTCAGGAGGCGCTCCGACAAAATCATGGTTTAGTAACGCACTAACGCAGCGTGTTCGCGGAAAAGTAACGGTAATCCAACTACTTTTTTTTCCCTTTGTAATCCCTTACTTTACTCGTTACTTGAAAAAGTAATTAGATTACAGTCACTGTCACAGTCACCCATCACTGACCAAAACTGTAAAGATGTTTTCTGGGAGAGGGTGTACCACAAAAAAAACTATAACTCACAAAAAAGTAAAAATTGGTGCAGTTGGTGTAAGTGAAACAACATAAACAAGATGAAATGAGTAACATAGGACAGAATATTTATTTAAAGGCACCATTTAGCAATAAAATACATGCAGTTGAATTCTTCCATCCATCCATCCATTTTCTGTAGCCGCTTAATCCTCCACAGAGGGTCGCGGGGCAGCTGGTGCCTATCTCCAGCGGTCAAGGGGCGAGAGGCGGGGGACACCCTGGACAGGTCGCCAGTCCATCGCAGGGCCACACAGAGACGAACGAGACAAACAACCACACACCCCACTCACACCTAAGGACAATTTACCAGCCCAATTAGCCTGACAGTCATGTCTTTGGACTGTGGGAGGAAACCGGAGTACCCGGAGGAAACCCACGCACGCACGGGGAGAACATGCAAACTCCACGCAGAGAGGCCGCAGAGCCGGGACGCGAACCCACGACCTCCTTGCTGCGAGGCAACAGTGCTAACCAACTGCGCCACCATGCAGCCTGCAGTTGAATTCTTTCAAATCAAAATAAAAACACAAATTTCCATGCACAGAACACCATAAATAAATGTCCTTTGAACTAGAAAATAGCCATGGCTGCAATTATACAATGATATAAAAAGCAAAGAATTACATGTTGTAGTCTTTTACATTATCTTTCTACAAACCTAAGATCCCCAAAAACCTTTTCAAAGAAAATACAAATGCTTTGTTGAATTATTGGGGAAAAATAGGCCCCCAAAATAACATTTAAACATGACTGCATGCTTGAACATGAAAATCTTAACTGTCCTGAACAGAGCTTTAAATAGTCAAAAACAAGAGATGTGAACAGGAGGGTCAATCACTGTTTTTGGTGTAGATGAGGGAGCCGTTCAGAATGGAGAAAGAATGGAGAGGACAGTATAATTAGAATATGAGTCATTTATGGTAAATCTAGAAAAATATACTTAAAGAACAACAACTAACCTGTATGAAGTGCCACTCAAAGTCCATAAGATTGTTTATCAGGGTAGAGACATGTGCATTCACTGTCTGCTGTTTCTTTTGGACGTCCTTCCCTGTCTTTTTGGACACCACCTTTCCATGGCAGGATTTTGTGCCTCTTTCTGGGTTGATCCCAATGAAGCGCCTAAAAAAGAAGAACAAGTAATATCAGAAAACCTTACAGGATAAAAACAGTGTGTCACTGTCAAAGCAGCAAGTACCTGTAACATTAAAGAGGTTCTTTATCTACATCCTGAAAGTATTCACAATATATCACTTTTTCCACATTTTGTTATGTTCCAGCCTCATTTCAAAATGGATTAAACTTGTTTTTTCAAAGGATTTCTACAAAAAACATCACAAAATGACAACAAAAGGTTGTGTTTTTGACCAATTTATTGAAAATAAAAATGACTTAGAAATCAAATGAACCCAAGTATTCACAGCCTTTGCTCAGTACTTTGTTGATGCTTCTTTGGCAGCAACTAGAAAAAATAAACCGTCCGTTTGGACCAAACGATAGGATTGGCAAAAGTTTTAAAGAGAACTTGTTAAGAGGCTTTAAAAAAAACGTTAAAAGCTACAGTACATTGTTTACCTGGCTGCAGATAAGCTATAGGCTAAACTATGACAAATAACATAACAGCAGTGTCTGGTGGTCTAAATATTGACTTTATACAAAACAAAACCATAATTTACATGCTCAAGAGTGATACGCTTACCCTTAGAAGCTTTAAAACTGGAGGATGAATGCTGATGGTCAAAGTTGAGAATGCCTAAAAAGCATGTGCTCCAAAGGAAATACTGTATTATACTGTTTTTGGCCGTAATTTTCCAGCCACCGTCATTTAACAGAAAAAACATCAGATTTAACATTATTCTACTGTAATTTGGAAAAACGGTATGTTACTGCTAGAATTCTGCCGTTAATTTACAGAAATTTCTAAGAGTGTGGATGATGGACAGATAGATGACCAATTGATGGATGATGATTGAATGGATGATAGATGGATGATGGACAGATAGATGACCGATTGATGGATGGTGATTGAATAGATATGATGGATGGATGGATAGATGGACAGATGGATGAAACATTCTCATATTTGTAGTGTTTTTGTTAGAGTATTTTTTTCGGTCCATGCTTCACTAAGTTATCAGGCTGAGTTGTTCTCCACCAGGTTTCCTGCTAGTTAGAGGGTTAAACAGGTTTCCCTGCTGCTGGTTTCACGGTTCTGAGCGTTAAAGTAAAGGATGTCAAAAGACCCGGTTCTTCGGTGCGAAGTCGGTACTAAAACAATTTAAATGTTACGGTTCCAGGATTTGAGGTACCGGTAGTACCAAACAGTGGCTCGACCCGGTTCTTGCAGCGCTTTCCGATCATTTTCTTTCATTTTAACAGATTAAAATCACCCACCTGTGTGTGTGAGAGAGTGTGTGTATGTGTGTGCGTGCGTGCGTGCGTGCCATCAGACCGCGCTGTATTGGCAAGTTGCTACAGCAGCCTGTCGGGTGTGAGCAGCCATTTCTTGTGACCGCTGATAGACACCAGCTGGGGCCTCATTTATAAACCTGCTCACACAAAAACGGGTCTGAAAGTTGTGTAAGTTTTCAGACTTGGAGACCCGCACACACGCACACACACACACACACACACACAAGACCAACTGTCACTCTCCACCCGCATCTCTGAACCGAATAAAAATGAGAATTTGAACAAAAATATCTCACATTTAGGATTTAAATCACAGTCTGTTCATGTCTTCAAATGGTATAACTGCACTTATTGATGCAATATTGTGATCAGCTGCGTAGTTATAAGACATATGAATCAGTGGTGGCCCGTCAATAGGGGGCGCTAGGGCACCGCCCCACCAGTCTCACAGGAGGAGGAGGAAGAAGAAGAAGAAACTTAGAATCACAAAATACCGTAGTTTAAAAAAACATGAAAAGTAAACTAAACGATCTCTCCATTATCCATATATATATATATTATGCAAGTGCTGTGTATAATCTGCATTTAGGTGTAGTTTAAAAATGTTCTATCAGTATTTTTTGCTTGACCGAAAGGTCGTGTGATGTACTTCCTGTTTCTTTGGGGTCTTCTGCACATGTCTCGGGCTCACGAATCTTTACCAATAGACCTACGCTTTGTTTTCTACAACTGGAGCATGCACACTGAAACCCCCCTTCAATGCAAAGTAATGGAGAGCCCTGGGGCGCTGAATTTAGCGTCCAAAGCGACTGGAGTCTCAGCTCAGGTCAGGAAGTTGACCCAGAAGTTCTTCCTCATGGTGTTACTATGGAGGCAACAAAATGGATATTTATTCAAAGAATCCATCTTGGCAGCTTGTGAAAACCAGGCCGTTTGATTCCACGGGTCCTGATTTAATCAACCCCATGGTGATCCAAAAAAGGGTTTTAAATAAAGGCAACTGGACTTATTTGGTCAACTCCATGTCACCATAGAAAAAAAGCCTATAGATAAAAAAATGTCATATTGATCGATAATCGATGTTATTGAAAATATGAAAAAAAGTGTAGAAAATATATTTTAAGTGCAGCCCTGGCCATTTAATGCTATTCCTTAATGAACTACGTTTATTAAAGAATACATAAAATAAGGAACAAACAAAAGCTGAATTTAATTGAACCTTTTATTCAAACATTTTAACCAAACCTGCTGTTTTAGCGAGTAGCGACCGGCTCTGTTTTGGACTGAGAGGGGAGGGACTTAGTAACAGTGCTTCCTGTGTCTGTTCTCCTGATTGGTTAGGAGTAAATAATGACAGTAGCATTACGTTACCTGATTGGATAAAATGAAAAAATACGGAAAACTTTTTTTTTTATCAAACTTTTTATCAACCCATTTTTTTTCTATTGAGCCACATGTCTACCTATCGATAGATTTATATTGAAATTGAAATATTGTCCAGCCCTAATGGTAAGTGGCTTTGTTTGTTTTTTCTTCTTCTTTTTTTTTTTTACCAATGTGTCTGTCTCGGATTTTTACTATTGAAAATGCCTATCAGCAAATGGCAGAGGCCCGCTGTTTATAAGTCCTCCTGAAGTGGATTTATACCTTAAATAGCAACATGTCTTTGTAGCCGAATGTTAGAGGGACAATGCATACTGTTGAATGAATGTTGGTTCTTGTTGTTTAGCCCGTTTTGAGGAGTTTTATGTTACTTTTCCTTAAAATGCATGGCGCTCTATAGGAGTTTTATATGAGTGTCCTAAAATCATATTTTAACTTTATTTTGATGGGACACATCAGTGGATTTGACTTTATTTTGTTGTTAATTCACATCGTTAGTTGAGCTGATTGTCATGACTTGCTTGGTTAGTGTTCGTTGTCTGAATTGTAACATTAATGATCTGACTGTGTTAGTTATAGATATATTTGTTTGTGGTGTCAGTAGAAAGCTAATTGTGAATACTAAGTTGTGTTATGACCGGATTTTTTTTACAGTCAAAATTACGCAAAACAAAAAAAGTCCAGCGAAACCTCTGATTTACTTAAATTCATGTTTTTGTTTTGCTTTGGTACAGAAATTGGTACCAAGAACCATGGATTTTCACTGGTATCAGTACTGAATACTGAAATTTTGGTACCGTGACAACACTATTGTTTGGGTCAAACGGCCAGAGTGGCTCTGAAAGACAACGGAGGACTCTTAAGTGTCAGGGTTAAGGTTTCCTGAATTAGTGTAAGTGCTTTGAGAGGTGTCAGGTGTCCCACTAGAACTGATCCAGGTCCTGATGAGCTCCTTTTACAGGGACATTAGTCCAGTTTGTAGTGTTTCTACTTCAGTGGGAAGTCCTGGAAAAACAAGACAGAGAAATTAATTGAAATTGAGTTTCCCTCAGCGGGATGCTTCCCTCTGATACAACACGTCTCTGCTCCAGCAGAACCATTACATCACTCTGTGTGTGTGTGTGTGTGTGTAAGGAGAACCTGCTTGTCTTGGCTGCAGACTAAAAGCAGGACAATGTCTTGGATTTAAATTTCACTCTCATTAAAGAAAACTCACTTCTGTTCAGAACAGCCGTGTGTGTGTGTGTGTGTGTGTGTGTGTGTGTGTGTGTGTGTAAGGCAGGCAGATGGACACAAACACACACAGCGACAGTCGATCAAAGGCTCTTTGTGTCTTTATTAAGAGCTTCAATCAGGAATCAACTGCAACAAAACATCAAGGCGTTTTCTTTGAGTCCATCTGAAAGTTTTCCTCCTGAACAGGAACAAAGTTTTCCAAGAGATACAGGAATGCCTGATTTTTAGGAATAAATTTGGTTTTTAATTTGCTCCTCCATGGTTGTTGAGAAGTTCTCTCAGATTGAATAAAACCTGAAGTTTTTTTTCTGAGGTGAGAAATCCAAACAACTTGTTTTGTCAATATTTCATAAAATCCACTGCGAATCAGCACCACGTCTCTCGCGCTGCTCCAGAAAGGGGACCCCCCCCCTCCCACACTCCCAGCCCTCAGACTCCTCTGTGGATTTTCATGTGGCCCTTCCAGGTTTGTAATTGACTACCCCTGGTCTAGAGACTGGCACTGTGAAGGTCAGTTTCTGTAGAACTGGGAGTTTTGGGGTCTGAACACAAACCATTTATCTTGACTTTCCTAACATTCTGTCTCACATGTAAGAATTCCCAAACTAACCTCTCAGATGCTGTCTTTTCCTGACGCTGAGACCCAGAGGTTTTTGTGGACCAACCTGAGACTCATCAACTGCTTTATGGTTTCCAGTTAATCCTGATGGAAATTAACTTGGAGCTGCAACCAGTATGAGCTCAACATGGTGAGGAGCTCCTCTCCTGCTGACCTCACTGGGGTCTCTACCTACAGCAGCTTAGAGGGAGCTGGTGGACCAGTGTTGTGTCCAGGTGTCCTGTTCTTCTGAGCTCCTGAGTCTCTGTGTTTATTGGAGTTTGGGATGTAGAACGGAGATGTGCTTCGACTGGTTTGGATATGTCTGGATTTGTTTACGTTTTCTTTATTTACTTGATTTGAGCATCTTTGGAAATTCATGCAGGTTTTGTGTGTAAAGCCCCTGGACAGGAAGCACACAGATGTGATGAGCTAACAGAGCAAAACACAATCAGATCAACAACAACAACTAGTTATTAAATCATCTATCAACAGCAAACATCATCTTTAGGTTTAACTCACGAAATATGAAAAAGGGATAAACTTAGTTCAGAATGTTCAAACAGTTTCCTTCTGTGGGACTTTGAACCTGAGCACTGTTGATCCCAGAACTCATCAACCATCATTTTTAATGATGTTTTTGTTTGGTTTTATTTGGAAAATTAAAAATCAGAGTGACCTCATCACCTCATTCTGAATGCTGCCATCTGTCAACGCCTCTGTTTGTGTGTGTGTGTGTGTGTGTGTGTGTGTGTGTGTGTGTGTGTGTGTGTGTGTGTGTGTGTGCCTGCAGCCTGAATGAGCCTGTAAGTCTCTATTCTGCGTCTTACTGACAGCAGCAGCACAGGAATGCATTGAGCCTCTGACTGATGAATGAGCCATGAAGGATTCTTTAGCCCCGCCCCCTCTGGCAGCCATGTTGGACATCCTGAGCACTGACCGGCTTAGACATTGACATTTAGCATAACAACAGATGGGCAGGAAGTAGATGTTTTCAGGTTGGTTCAGCTCACACAGGTAACATCACACAGGTAACTGTCTTCCTCTGAGGTCATGAGAAAGGTCACGCAGACAATACAGAGACACTGGAGACACTCTGAGCCCAAAGCTCCAATTTCTAAATTTCAGCTTAAAAACCTCCAGTAATCATCCTCAGCATCACTTCCTGTTTCTGTGTTTGGGTTTGGGTGAGAAAGTATTTATACTAGAGTTCATCAGTACTCAGACACAGTATCAGAGGGAAGTTCATCCATCTGGGATCAAAACAGGATCACACAATCTGACATCACGTAAAGTTGGACTTACCTCATTTAACCTTTTAACCTGTAGGTGGAGCAGACTCCCCCACCTAAAGTAGGACCTCTCCCCCAACCTGCAGCTGGTTCCACCATTTTCCTGTCCAAACATCTGCCCTAAAATGGCCAACATCTGTATAATAATACAATAAATGAGAAGGAAAAAACCCTTTCTCCTCTAAAGACCTCCCTCTGGCCAATCTGGATGCTCATATTGTTATATTACAATACATTAGCCATGAAAGCTCTGTTTTAAAAATTATGTATTTTTATTTCATATTTCAGGTTTCAAAGGGCTCAGGTCAGACAGAGAGGAGGCTTGATGTCCAGAGGTTGATTATTCCACATTTTAGGAGCCTCCTCCTAACTTACACTTGGTACACTAAGGTCAGTTAGCTGTGGCGCAGTGAATCTTGAGTGAACCATCTTGAATGTTGTTCATCTGGTGATTCCTTCCTAAATGTTTCACTAACATCCTTCCAGTGGTCAGGACAGATGCAAGTAAAGCCTGTAATCATAAAGGTCAATATTTAAAATATTCCTTCATCCTTCGACTCAAACACTAAACATAGGTTTCTTCCTGTCTTGTTTTGAGTATCAACTTTAAACCAAATAATTTTGAGTCTCTTAGTGACCCAAGCAGATCTTTACTGTCAGATCAGATTTCAGTCGTCCTGATGAACATTTATGATTTTGGACCTGCACAGCTTCAGGTTTCCTTCAGAGAAACAGGAAAGACAAAGCTGTTGATTGGACACCCCCCTGCCCTGCGTTCAGCCTCCCCGGGGGGCCCCTCCGACCCGCCGACCCTCTGACCCGCCTCCCAAAACACTGAAAGAAAGAGCAGAAGAAGACAAAAACAGAGGGAGGCCTCGCTGTCACACTACGCCTCTTTTTTTCTTTTTCCCCCAAACTTCTGCAGATCGCTGACATTTGAATAATCGTCTGATATCCATCAGTTTTAGCCTGAGGAGACACAAAGCTACCATAATAACAAAAGAAAAACACACAACACGAATAATGTATGCATCCTTCCTTTCATCCTTCATCACAACTTTAAATCCTCAGAAACATATTAAAGTCCAGACCTTGGATCTGTGACTCAAACGGAGCCACAGGAGATAAAAAAAACCTTTAAAACACCTCAGGATGAAGCACAAACAGGAGAAATCTGATCATAAAATGGCAGCTTTGTTTCTAATCAGAACAAAATCTTTGATTAATTAGTCAGCAGAACAACAACAACTCCAACAGCCTGAAGACATTTCTGATGAAAAACATCAGAGAAAAAGTGTAATTAGGAAAATGTTCAGGAAGTTTGTTACTGATGCAGCTTTAATCAGAAGTTCTTTTATTTTGAAGTCTTCATTTTAATCACAAAAAAGATGAAGTAGTTTGAACAAAAATGTCTTTACAGAAAAAATATGTACCTTACTATATTATTATTATACTATTTTACAATTGACATATTTACATACATCATCTTTATTGGCAAAATCATTTTTGGTATTTATTTAATATTTGAGCAATCTTCTAAACCATGAATTTTATGTATGAAAACAAGAACTTTTTTATTTGAGCTTTTTAAAGAGCATATATTAAGTTCTTTTTTTTTTTTAATTCTGATAAAACTCTGTCCAAAAATACTATTTGAAATGTTTATTGAGGGTATTTTGTTTTACAATACATTTTTTTAAACCATTTTTCTAGTCAAAAGAGCCCCTTTTTGCAAAGCTTCTAAAAACGCTTTTTTTTTCATATGTGGACCTGTGACGTCAGCTAAGGGAGCTCCTAGCTAGGTGGCGCTGCTTACAGTGTTGTCAGATGTAGATAAATAAAGTATTTGTAGGATAATTTAACACTCTGTACGATCAATAATCCCATAAATATGATCATTTGAGCCCTTTGTTGTGTGGAGTTTGTGTAACAGATGCTTGTTTTAATCATTGTGTTAGATTTTTTAAAGCTAAACTACTTTGACATCTCAGACTGGCACCGCTCTAGTCTGCCAGCTGCCTGCTCGCTGTCGGCGATGAGTTGTTAGTTTTAGGTTAGAGCACTCTTTAATCCAGTCGGTGTGAATTCATTTTAATAAAAAATGCTAAATTATTATGTTTATGAATGCCAATCGCCAGTCTGTCAGGATACTGAGTCAACAACGGGACGGCTTCCTTACCGGTACGGTGACTTCTGTTTGGAGACGAAAAACCCCGGCGGTCCTGGTCTAGTCCAGGACTGGATGTGATGGAGTCCCACATACCGACGAAAAACATTCAGTGTGACTCTAAACAGGCGCCGTTACTTCGATCCATTCACCGGAACCGCTGTTAGCACGCAGCAGCTAACAAGAGCTAACCGCTGTTAGCATGCAGCAGCTAACAGGAGCTAACGGGGAGACTTGAGTCTCGTTTCCATGCCAGGTTTGGTACGGTTCGTGGTGGGTCGTCCGGTACCGATCAGCGATTTCATGAGAGCATTTCCTTCAGGTGTCTGACCCTCACCTGGCTGGCGGGGTACAGTAAATCCATGCCGCGATGCTCTCCAGAGGGGCTTCCCGTTCCCAGCGGCTCCCAAGAGGGGATTCCCAGCGGGGTTTCCAGCCTGACCCGACACTGTTTCGGTCAGCCTCGAACCGTTTAGCTGCATCCTGTGAAACTTTTTATAAACTCTTTCATTTCTTAAACGCAGCTCAATGTTTGGAGCTCTGATGATCAAAACCTGGTGCTAAACGCTGGTATTTTACCCAGACCCAAGTGAGGAGGTGGGTCACGGTCTACAGCTGGACCGACAGGGTACAGCCTTACAGGACTGATTGTTTTTATCTTTTTTTTTTTTTTTTATCTTAATAAAATAACTTCTCACTATAGTAATAAAGTAATAAAATAACGGCACTCTGGGGGTTTGTTTTGCTCGTCACAAGCAGTGGATCAGTTTTCTATATAGAGAACGAACGGTCTTCCGGCTCTGTCGTCACTTCCGGTTTGGTGAAAAAATTGACAATTCTCACAAAAACGAATCCAAGAGCCTAAATAAGCTGAATTTGTGTAAATTTTTATTCAGAAAAAGTTTCTATTATATTTCTCTAAACATTTGTTTAAGGGAGTGTCTAACTTAAAATATGCTCTTTAAAAAAAATCTCCTAGAGTTTGATGAAATAGTATTTTTACCAATATGTGACATTTTTATATTTCTCTTCTTGTAAATTGTCTTTTTGTAAAGATAAAGAAGCTGTTTTTTCCAGATTTGTTACAACTAAAAACAAAATGCTTAACAAGAAATAAAATGCCAAACATTCGGTTCTTTCAAAATAAAAGCATTGTCTGGAGAAAGTCTGAACAATCAGAGTTATGTTCCTACAGGATGAAGTCACGTGACATCATTCTGATTCCTAGCTGGGTAATGAGCTCAGAAAGTTATTGTGAACTATCTCCATTATCATCATCATCATGGTGTCCTTGATTTTGTGACTGAAGAAAACCTAAACGTGTGACGTGCTTTGTTTCAGTGAGTTTCAGCTAAAATCCAAACTGAGTCACATTGTTGTGTTTTTACTCATAGCATGAATGTGATAGGAACCTGTTTCCACACCTGGTTCTAATTTTGATTAACAACTGGTTCGAATTTTGATTGACATACCTGGTTCTAGTTTTGATTAACAGACCTGGTTCTAGTTTTGATTGACATACCTGGTTCTAATTTTGATTAACAGACCTGGTTCTAGTTTTGATTGACATACCTGGTTCTAGTTTTGATTAACAGACCTGGTTCTAGTTTTGATTGACATATCTGGTTCTAATTTTGATTGACATACCTGGTTCTAGTTTTGATTAACAGACCTGGTTCTAGTTTTGATTGACATATCTGGTTCTAGTTTTGATTAACAGACCTGGTTCTAGTTTTGATTGACATATCTGGTTCTAATTTTGATTGACATACCTGGTTCGAGTTTTGATTAACATACTTGGTTTGTGTTTTGATTACCATACCTGTGACATATCTGGTTCTAATTATTTTTTTTTTTAATAGTTTTATTTTTGATTTTACATATTATTAAACAAACATACAGAACAAAAAGAGCCCTCTCTCCAGATACAGTAACAGATTCTCAAAATAAACAAAGATCAAAAAGTGACGGATTTGTCAAAGGACAAAAACAGCCAGAAGAAGGGGAAAAAAACCAAACAATCAAAACCGAATAGCAGTACATCTAGTCATTGGTCATGTCGAGTTCAGTCAGGATATTCAAAAAAGGAGTCCAGGTGAGTTCAAAGTCATCCAGTCTTCCACGTATAGAATGCAAGATTTTTTCCGGGGAGCAATATGTCAAAAGTTCATTAGCCCAGTGTTTTGGGTTGGGTGGCTCAATATTCTTCCATTCCTTCAGGATACACTTTTTAGCAGCGGTTGCTGCTAATAACACAAAATGTTTCTGATTCGAAGTGCACTTAAGTAAAGTTATGTCCCCAAGTAGCCAAATTCTAGGATCTGAGTCCAGAGCCTGTCCACACACTCGAGAGGTTACAGCAATAATATGAGTCCAGTATGGCTTTAGGCAGGAACAACTCCACAGCATGTGAACAAGCGTTCCCAATGAGACAGTGCATCTTTGGCATTGACCAGAAATTCCGTTCCCTAATTTACTCAACCTACATGGTGTAAAGTATGTTCTATGGTAAATGTTAAACTGAATTTGTCTATGCTTAGTGGATACCAGTTTTGTTTGAGCCAGCTTTAACAATCTACTCCAGTCCTCCTCTGTATAATTACAACCCAAGTCAGCCTCCCACTTTATTTTGTTTGGTTTATTTGCATAAGCTGGTAAATTATCAATCACCGTTTTATATACTACAGATATTAATCCTTTAGTTCCCTTCCATTTTGGATCAAAAAGGCATTTTTCCAGTAGAGATTCCTCAGGTCTACGTGGAAAGTGATCTTTAGTTTGACTTTTAATCCAACTTCTAATTTGTAAATATTTGAAGAAGTCATGCCTCTCAATATTATATAAGTCTGACATTTGGACAAAACCTAAAAACGTATTATTAGTATAAAGGTTGTCAATAATTTTGATACCCTTCCTCGTCCATTTCTGTAAGATTCCATCCGCCATGGCTGCTGGGATGTTGGGGTTCTTCATAAGTGGTGAATTCACCAATAATTTAGTGTTTTGTCCAACTAACTTATGTAAATGTTGCCAGGCATCAAATGTGGCCGAGATTATTGGGTTTTGAGTGATTGTTATTAGTCTCTTCTTAGATCCCAAGAATGGTGCAACCTTTAGATTATCCTGTAATTCATGTTGTTCAATTGGGATCCACCTCACCTCATCTGTTCCACAATGAAACCACATCCATATAGCTCGAAGTTGAGCGGCCAAATAATAGAGTCTAAAATTTGGGAGGTTCAAGCTGCCCTTGGTGTAAGGTGCTTGTAATGTCAAAAGTTTAACCCTAGGTACTTTTTTGTTCCACAGAAATGTGGTGAGTAACTGATCTAAATCCTTAAAAAATGATAATGGAACCTTTAGTGGTATACAGCAAAATAGGTAAATAAATTTTGGTAACAAATTCATTTTTATTGTGTTGATCCTACCTATCAATGATAGAGGGAGGTCCATCCATCTATTCAGATCCAATTTAGATTTTGTAAGAAGTGAAGCATAGTTTTCTTCAAAAACTTTGTCATAAGACCTGCAGATGTTAATTCCTAAGTATTTGAAGCCTTTTGCGCACCATTTAAATGATACCGGGAGCGCATTTATATGCTGATCTGTCACCTTGATTGGGAAAGCTTTGCTCTTGGAGTAATTGATTTTGTAACCAGATACGTCACTATATTTCTTGAGATTATCCATTAGTGACGGGAATGAAGTGGTAAGTTGGGATATAAACACTAATAGGTCGTCCGCATACAGGGCAAGTTTATGTTCTATAGGGCCAATTTTTATCCCAGTGATTGACGTGTCTGCACGCAGGGCAATGGCCAGCAGCTCTATTGCAATCGAGAAAAGCGCGGGTGAGGAAGGGCACCCCTGACGACATCCCCGCTCCAGGGAGAATGCGTCTGACAAAACCCCATTCGTCAGAATTTGCGATCTGGGGGCATGAAACAGGGTTCTAACCATCCATCCATCCATCCATTTTCTGTAGCCGCTTAATCCTCCACAGAGGGTCGCGGGGCAGCTGGTGCCTATCTCCAGCGGTCAAGGGGCGAGAGGCGGGGGACACCCTGGACAGGTCGCCAGTCCATCGCAGGAGGGTTCTAACCATCCGAAGAAAATTATCCCCAAAATTCATTGCTCCCATTGTCTCAAGAAGAAATCTTGGTTCTATCCTGTCGAACGCCTTCTCGGCATCCATGGAGACTATCACTACAGGGTCATCATGTTTTTGTGCATAATCTATAATGTGAAATAGACGACGGACATTATCTGCTCCCTGTCGATTTTTGATGAAACCGGTTTGATCTGCTTCAATAATTTTTGGAACTATTTTCTCTAACCTGGAAGCAATAATTTTTGATAAAATTTTATAATCAGCGTTAAGAAGGCTTAGGAGTCTATAGTTATTGCATTTTTGTGGGTCCTTTCCAGGTTTGGGAAGTAGAGTAATAGTTGCTAATACTAATGAGTTTGGGAGTTCTTCTTTTTGAAATGCTTCTTTAATCATGTTTGTTAAAGGTGTTAATATTTTTTTGGAGAAAGTTTTAATATATTCGACTGGATACCCATCAGGTCCCGGGGCCTTATCATTTTGTAGGGACATCATCGCCCTGACAACCTCCTCCTCTGATATCTCCGCTTCAAGTATCTTTTTATCTGCTTCAGTGAGTGTAGGCAGAGGTAGTTTGTTCAGAAAGTCTTTAATCTCATCATCTGATGTCTGCTCTGATTTATATAATGTTTGATAATATTTTTTAAATTCTGAGTTTATATCCATTGAGTCTTCTAGATATTGATCATCATCAGTTTTGATGCTCTTTATATACTCATATGTATCTTCTTGTTTTAGTTGCCAGGCGAGTAATCTACTAGTTTTGTTACCAGACTCATAGTAATGATATTTGGTTCTCGCCATGGCTGCCTCTGCTTTGCTTGTACAGAGATTATCATACAACGTTCGCTTTTGTTTTAATGTGCTAAGAGTTTTAGATTCTTTTGTTTGTGCATGTTGAGTTTCCAATGCTTTTATTTCATTTTCCAATTGCGATAATTTTTCCCTTCTCTGTCTATTTTTATGTGATATATATGAGATAATGTGCCCTCTCATATAGGCTTTTAGGGCCTCCCAAATGACAGTGTGAGAGGAGGTATCCAAGTTTGATTCCAAATGTATATCCAATCTGTCATTCATAAATGTTATAAACTCAGGATCATTCAAAAGGTAGGTTTTGAATCTCCATCTATGACAGACACAACTTGCCTGTGGCATAAATATTTCCATTAGTAGAGCATTATGATCTGACAGGGTTGCAGGTAAGTAAGAGCAGGTTTTTATTTGAGATAATAACGTTTGTGAGGACAGAAACATGTCAATTCTAGAATATGAATTGTGAACATTAGAGTAGAAAGAGAATTCCTTTTTATCCGGGTTCCGTGATCTCCATACATCCTTTAAGCCCAGCTCATTCATACCCTGGCATAAAACTGCAGCAGACTTGGACAAGGTAAAGTTCTTGGGGTCTGATCGATCTAGTGATGGGTTTAATACAAGGTTGAAATCTCCCCCCAAAATGCACTGGCCCTCCATAGGTGCCAGTTTTAAGATTAAATTATTAAAGAATGAAGGGGTGTCTATATTAGGTCCATACATAGATACTAGTATCAGTTTGGACATGTTTATTAAACAATCAACCAGAACAAATCTACCCATGCTATCTTTTTCCACTGTGTTTAATTGAAATCTTAAGTTTTTGTTGATTAATATTGCTACACCTCTGGAGCTAGATGAATATGAAGAGTAAAAGACTCTACCCACCCAGTCACATCTCAGTTTCAAGTGCTCTGCGTCGGTGAGATGTGTTTCTTGAACAAATGCGATGTCGGTGTTTTGTTTTTTAATGTATGATATTATTTTTTTCCTTTTAACTGGATTATTAATTCCCTTGACATTTAGTGAAATACACTTTAAATGACCTGCTTTAACACACATATTTTCCTTTTATGATAATAACCAATGAAAAGAAGTCGACATATGTCCAAATAATGACATCTTTGTCAACATTACAAAGTTACCTGTGTGGAGATAGGGGCTCAACGAGCTCAAAAATTGCTCATGAACAAACAAAAAAAACCCTTTAGAAACAAGTGTAAACAGGGTGAACAAAAAACAAAAAGAAAAGGCGAGGCGCTGCTTAGAACACAACTGGCAGTGCCAAAACTGAGGCAAGCTCAAGGTAGCCTGAGTCCAGCAGAGGATTACTTCCTCTGTCATTGTCTATGGTTATTTACACATAAGCTCAAATAAACACATTTCGTGTGGTCAGAAAACATAATAGGATCTTGTAGAAGTCATATCTTGTTATCAGTTACACTGTTTTTACATGTATTACAGAAATTGCCCGTCTCTCCATAGATCAGCTACACCCAAGTCATTCAGCTTCTGACTGGGTAGGCGGGGCGTGAGCCGCCTCCAGCGTGCGAACATAAACATTAGCCTCACCAGGTGAAGAGAAACGCCGGTATCCTCCCCCTTCGGTGTTTACTCTCAGGACGTCCGGATACAGCAGCGCGTACTCAACTTTTAACTCCCGGAGTCGAGCTTTAACACCGTCGTAAGCTTTTCGCTTGCAGACCACCTCCGCTGAATAATCATTGAAGCAGTGGTTGAAGTGGGCCGGTACGCGGCGGTACGCAGTACCGGCACTTCTAAAAATAGCTCTTTAGCGTTCCGCCACTTCCCGGAACGCTCAGTAGTGAGCGTCCGTTTAAATCAGGGGTGTCATTCATATGGCCCGCTGGATGAGTTTTGAAAATAAAAAAATTAGGGCTGGGACTTGAACGCGTTAATTATGATGCACGTAAAAAAAATAAATAACGCAACTTGCTTTTGAAGCAAGGCTGAGCTCTTGTCAGCATAATTTCCTGCTGTCCAGACGCTCAGATCAGACCTTTGACGCAGGCAGCCTGTGCCAAGGTCCTCCTTCGGAGGATCCAGCCTGCCCCACTCGCTTCACCTGTCTACGCGGTCGTGGTAAAACTCAGCCCTCCGCTCCGTCCTTTCACCACAAAAACCGAAAAGGATCGGCGGTGAAACTGCACGTCTCTAGCCTTATAGGTTTATTCCAGCCCACTGTGAAACGGCAGGTCGCATCCAAAGTGCGTTTGTTGGATGCAGCGCGCCACTGAACTTGCCGTCCTGCGCGCTGTGCCTGTCAACTTGACCAGTGATGAATCCTCCACATCTAGTCACAGCGTGAGGCCAGGGCTTCCGATCGCGTTACGCACAGAGATAGTGCCCAAACTGGAGCGTTTGTGCTCTGTGCGTCCTGGTCCGCGCCTTTGGTTCGTTTCTGGCTCTACTCGACACGCACGCCAGCTACAGCATCGCTGAGCTGATAATTTTAACTAGAGAGCTGGACGTCAGCTGGGCGCACAGATCACCATCCTGCCACTGAGGAACAAAGACCTGAATGGGTTTGGATCCAGATCTGGGTTTTCCCTCAGACCTGATCTAAATGAAACCATGGTGAAACTGATGGAGTCCAGTCAGCATCACCTGGATTTACTGGTTTTATACAGTTTTAGATGAAACACTGAGTTCTTCAAACCCAGACCCTAACCCTATTAGAAAAGATAAACCAGTACCAAACCCACACTGGTCTATAAGCAACAGAGACCCTCATTGAAAACGAGGCAGAAGTCTCCAGACCAGACCCTGGGTCAGTCTGAACACTGCAAAAAATGATTCTCTCATCCAGGTGTTTCCACATGTTGGAAATCTTTTGTTATTAATATTTTAAGACAATAAAAGTTTTGTGTACTTCTGCACAATTGTCTTAAGAAATATTTGTTTATCTTTTGTTTTGTAAAAGAGTTTTTGAATAAATGTGAAGATTTTCAAATGTACTTGTAATTTTTCTTGCATGAAAACAAGGAGAAAAACATGCACTTGTTATTTATAGGTAATTATTTTAGGATTGTACTGGTCCGGCCCACTTGACTTCTAATTTGTCTGCATGTGGCCCCTGAACCATAATGAGTTGGACACCCCTGGTAGTGGTCAGTGAGCTCATGTCCACAACACCTCCGTGTTTGGGTTTAACCGGCATAGATATACAAATGTAGATGCCTCATTAAGCGCTGGAACCATTATCGAGGGCGTAAAGAGGCATCTGTGCATACATATGTCTATGTTCTCGTCTGCCGCTCTTCACAATGCGCAGGCGCAGACTGACCAAGCGAACAGTGGTTTCTGTGACAACCGGTCAACCGCGCATGCGTCGTTCTAGCTGCTGTTGCCGTGTTTATTAGCTTAAACAAATGATGAGAGATTGAAGGTTTCATTTTCTGTTTGGCTTTTTTGATAATTAATAAAGCAATGGAAATTAATTTTGAAATTGTAATCATTTTATGTACGTAGACAACATTTAATTTAATTTGATTATATATGAGATTTGAGCTGAGCTCCATCCCTTTCAATTTGCATTATGATGCATAGAGAGAGGGGAACGCCTTTTTACTGAGCTATATTTACACTCAGGAATCTCAACATTTCATGTTCCGACCTCCATTAAAGAGAGTACCACCACTTCTTGTTGTCCACTTCAAGCACTGCATTGAAGTGAATCCGCTGCTGACGCGGGGTCCCGTTCTGGTGTAGTTTGCGGGCGGCGTCCATCACACGGACCTTATCAGAGTAGTAATGGAACTTGACAATCAAAGGACGCGGCCTCTGACCACTCGGCGGTGTTGGAGCAAGAGTGCGGTGGGCCCGGTCCAGGGTGAGCTTGACGTCTGGGAGATGCAGGAACTCTGGAATCCATTTCTCAAGGTATTTCACCGCGTTGGTCCCCTCCTTTTCTTCTTCTATTCCCCATATTCTGACGTTACACCTGCGGGAGTAATTCTCGAGTTGGTCAGTGCGATCCTTCAGCTGTTTAACCACTTTTTCCAAAGTTATAACTTTAGCTTCAGATGCAGATGTAGTCTTGTCTATAGTTTCCAGCTGCTTTTCTGCGGAATCCATTCTCCCCGTCAGTGTCTGTATTTCAGCTCCCCGGTCTGCGACGGCCTCTAGTACCGAGGCTATTCGTGTTTCAATCATTTGCGTTATGTCAGCTATTTTCTTGTCCACCATTTGTGCAACGGTTGTCTCCATTTTCTCGATCTGTTGTGTGACTCCGGCTACCTTGTTATCTATGACTGCAGTGAGAGCATGAATTATAGTGTTGGCATCCGAAGTCCCCACGACCGAGTCAGTTCCAGAGCTAGCATGTCCCCCATTAGCTTCGGGATCAGCGTGCTGGTTTTCTTCGGTAACTTCGTTCCTTTTCCCCTTCGGTTTCGGCATATTGGCGGAGTTTTTCTTAAAATAGTCACCGATGTTCATACCAAGTGCTCTTTTGCAATTTAAGACCACACGAAAGGATGACTGTGTTAGGGAATACTTAAGAGCTCTTGTGCGTGCTGCCTAATCGGTCGCCATCTTGCCGGAACTCCACCATCTGGTTCTAATTTTGATTGACATACCTGGTTCTAGTTTTGATTACCATACCTGGTTTTAACTTTGATTGACATACTTGGCTTAAAGGCCTATTCATACTCCACGAGAAGAAAGAAATTTGTTCTCGCTGGGGAGCGCCGAGAACAAGAAAAAAGTTCGTTTCGGCAGGGAGCGTTCATACTCCCCGAGAACTCAGCTGTCGAACTGCTTCAGTGACGTATCAAATGGGTGTGCGTATCAGGTGTGTGTGTGTGTGTGGAGGGGAGGGTGTGTGTGTGTGTGCAGTTTAAAACGATCCGTCCTCGCTACGTGAGGAGCGGAGGCATACGGGTCTCCGGTGCAAACCCTCGCGGTTCGCGCTGGTCCTCCTAGCTCGGGTCGATCCAGACCGTGACCCGGACTCCTCGGTCCGTCCGCACAAAGCAGCACAGCAGGCGCCGGAGAAAAACGTCAACCGCTACCTGCAGTAACCACGCTCATCCTCCCTTTCTGACCAATCACAGCAGTTGTTCTTGGACATCCTGCCGAAAAAAGTTCGGCCCGGCTGATGTGCACAAGAACAAGCCGTTAGCGCTGCTGAACTGGGTCTGCGAGAACAAAATGACGTCATTTTGTTCTCGCAGCCCCCCAGCGAGAACAAAATTCTTTCTTCTCGTGGAGTATGAATAGGCCTTTAGTTGTTAAAAACACTCCTGCTTCTAAGTTTGATTGGCATGCCAGGTCCTGGGTTTGATTGAAACAACTGGTTCTAGTTTTTAATTGACACACCTGGTTTTGTTATTAATTAACACACGTGGTTTTGGTCCTTGATAAACACAACTGTTCTGTTTTTGATTGACACACCTGGCTCTAGTTTTGATCAACATATGTGGTTCTAGGTTTGATTGACACACCTGGTTCTGGTTATTTAACACAAATGCTCTTGTTTTTGATGTATACTCCTGGTTCTAGTTTTGATTGACATGCTTGGTTCTAGTTGTGACTGGCATGCCAGGTTCTAGATCTGATAGAGACAACTGTTCTGGTTTTTGATGGATACAGCTGGTTCTAGCTTTGGAACATGTCTGGAACCAGTCTGGAACAAGTCTTGAACCAGTTCAGAACCGGTCTGCAATAATTTTGGTTCCTGCTGGTCAGAAAGTGGAGGTATATGAGACGACTTTGGGAGGAGTTGGAGATGAATGAAGCTAAGAGGTGACCAGTTGGAGACAAAAGACAATCTCACATTCCTGGTGCAATGAGACTGTGAATAAAATGGGAATAATCTGCAAACAAACAGTGACATAAATCAGACATGTTGTCACTAAACTGTTTTGTCTTACATGACTCAGCTGGACATAAAGAGTGTTTCTCAGATTCAGCCTAAGTCCTTGTTCTAATTTAGTCTCCAGCAGCCCAGTGAGGTTCTGACTTTCTAATGAACATTTCTGTCAGGAATTCTTTAAAGCGTTGAACTCCTTCAGAAAAGAAGACTCTGACAGCGCTGGGTTTATTCTCAGCTGGTTTTATTAAAAAGGACCTTTCAGTTCAGGCTCTCTGGTTATTTTCATTCTGCAGCAGGCTCTAAAGTGTGTTTTGATGGTAAATATTTCTGTTGCTGAATACAGCCGGTCTGGAGGCTCAGGTTGTTATTATTTCTCCAAGCTAATGAATGAATGAGTGAATGAAGTCCGCCCTGATGCTCGGCGTGTTGTTGTGAGCGTCTGTAAAATCCAAGCAGCCATGTCGGCCTGCTGCTGAGGCCCCGTAGAACAAACCCTCTCTGTGTTCAACCCGACTACCTGTGCATGGTGTCGTAAAGCTCACACACATTAACAGGCTTTATGGAGTGTTGAGAAAGTTCTTAAAAAACAGCTATATTCACCCTGCAGCCACACCCTCTGAGCCTGGACAGAGACAGCCTGTCTTCGGCTCCTTTCAGGCCCCGGTCCTCCTGAGTGGAAAGATGCTACCTGCTGATTTTATCAGACAAGAAAAGAAGAGACAGGCCAGATAAGGAAAAGAAAGGAAGAGAGTATAACACAAACACTACAAATACTGTCTTGTTTCTCACACTGTGATGTCAGTAGGTTTGGATTTGAGTGACTTTGTTCAGTGTTAAATGGATGTTTTCATCAGGAAATTCAGATCAGATTACTTTATGTGTGATTGGGATGTCATGTCAGCAGCAGGGCTGGTGTTCAGAGAGAGAAGCTTCCTGGGCTCCAACCCCTCCATCGCTACACCAAGCAGAACAGCATTGTATTTCTGTAAAAAGCCAACTAGAACGAGAACAAAAATCCAAGTTGGTTTTAGTGTTTAATTAAACATATTTTGTTAGATTCCAACACTTTATGACTTGTTGATGCAGAAACAACCTTTAAATATATAAACAAGATAAAAACTCATGAATGACCTGAAAATGAGTTTCCAAGAAAAATAGTCTTAAAATGGTTTTCTGTGTCCTGCCTGTTTCTGATTGAGGTGATTGGATCTCCTACATCTAAAAATTAACCTTCTATCAGGATTCATCCACATTGACGACCACACCAGTGAAATTAGTCAAAGTGGGTGGAGTCCATACAAGCAGGAAGTAATCCTGTGATCAGAGCAATGGTAAATGTTATGGTAAATGGCTTGTATTTATAGAACGCTTTTTAGAGTGTTAAGCCTAGTTTATACTTAACTTTAACTCAGTGTCGTTACAGAGACACGCAACACCATTATACGTCGATGCCCTCCATTATACGCCCTCCAACATCCACGCAAGGACGGACGGAGTTGAGCTCACTTTTCTAAATATCCGTCGAACGAGACGGAGAGCGCACGTCTCTGATTGGTCGGCTCAACACCTCGTGATCATTTCCGGCTTGACGCCGGTATCAACAGAGTAGTAATAGTAAAATCTCGACGAAGCAGATATGGATCAGCTCGAGAAACGTCTGGCAGACAAAGTACGAACATTTATATCATCTATCAGTGTCCCTAAAGGGTTAAACAAGAGCTACATATTCGCTTGTTGTCTGCCTCGTCCTCACTGAACGGACGGACATTCAACAGACTCCTGTTGTTGTCTCCTCACTCCTGTTTAATTCTTTTTAACAACATTGGTTGTTCCTTGAGATCAATCTGTTCAAACTCGATCAAAATTCACTCTGTCATCCATTACTGAGCTGAAGTAAACAAACTTTGGTCGACCGGAGGCATTACTGCAGAAAAGTTATGCGCCCTCTGCTGTCCTGGTGGAGAATTGCTTCACAACACTGACGGAGAAGTAAAAATCAAAAACATCTCCGTCAATACGTGTGTGTGTGAGCGCAAACGTATTGACGGAGAAGTATAAACTAGGCTTTAGAGTGTCACTTCCCAAAGCGCCGTACAACACGATCAGTCATTCACACATTCACACACTGGTGGTATACGTTGTAGTCTCAGGTAGGGATGCTCGATATTGGCTTTTTTACCGATATCCAATATTGTCTAACTCTTAATTTCCAATACCGATATAAGCGTGGTTGCCTTCATAAAAAAAAACAACAAAAAAAACACAGTATTTAATGCAAGGTGTGCCAAATAAATAAAAATATCTCAAAAACTAAACATCAGATTTGTTATATTTTGACTAGGGATGCTCCGATCACGTTTTTTTGCTGCCGATCACCGATACCGATCACATTGATTGACTGTGAATTTCACATTGTAGTAATGATGAGGGCTAATGGCTCCTTGATCTGCAGAAAATGAACCATAAGTCTCCTTCATTTGGACAAAAACAGGTTGTTACTGACTTTTTTGACTGACATCCATCCATCCATATAGAATTATATTATTTATAGATATATATTTCCAATCCCTATAGAAATCTATTATTTTAATCCATATAGAAATCTATCACTTTAATCAGATATCCATTACTTTTATTAATAGAAACCTATTATTTTTATATCTATTTAAATAATTAAACATATATTCTTGTGCACAAGATCCCCATTAATTAGTTTGTGGTTGAAATAACGTTTTGAGAAAAAGTTTTTTCTTCTATTCAGACGCAGAAAAGTCGAGATTGTTTTTACCCTCTGGTCCATTTTATGCCCAGAAAGAACGAACTAATTACTGACAATGATCTGATCAGTACTAAAGAGTCTACCTGCTCTCAGCTTCTCCTCCCTCTACCTGTCTGATCCACCTGCACTGCGCGCTGCTCTCCCCTCTCCACATGCGCCATGATGCGCAGCTTTATCCTCTCCTCCCGGACTGGTGCATGATCAGCGAGCTCTTTTCCAATTCCGTCATTGATATTTAAATTATTGTTTTTTAATACCAGTTTAAAGAATTATCTCAGTTTCCCGACACGGGGTGTTGCGCAGCAGCAGATCTCTGCAGCTGCAGTAGGAGACGCAACTGAGCCAGGCAGCGGGACTCGCCGCCTGACGTCTCCTCCAGGACTGAGCTCTGAGTCCGAACCAACTATAATGGAGCGGTCCGTTCATGGAACGGTGAGTCTTGGCTGCGCAATGAACTCACGGTAGCGCCGTGGATTTTCTGTGCGCCTAGTGATGTCTGGTTTAGGAGCTATTTATCGGCAGGTATGATCGGCGTGGAGAGGAGAATATCGGAATTTACGATGACGTATTTTTCACGAATATCGGCCGATTTTGATCGGTGTCCGATCAATTGGAGCATCCCTAATCTCAGGTGACAGAGGTCATGCACCGGCACCCTCCAGGTCCCTCTGACCACCACCAGCAAGCGAGTTGGGTGAAGTGTCTTGCCCAAGGACACAACGACAATTTAACCCAGCTGGAGCTGGGGATCGACCTGGTGACCTCCAGTTGCCAGACCGGCCACTCTACCAACTGAGCTATGTGCCGCCCCATGGCTAGTCAGATCCAGAGAGGCCCTGCTGCAGATCAGACGCTGCACACTTTGAGTGATGTCACTGGTGGGTGTGGTCTTTACTGTAGATAAATACCCTCATAATGACACAAGCATCACTTTATCTAAAAATGTTGATGTTGGATTTTTTAATACTGTTTGGCGATGGTGGTGGGTTAATTGTCTGAAAACGATGAGAGCTTCGTAGATCAAGCTGAATAACCTGAACCAACAATGAAACCATAAAACCTGAAGCTAACTCCTCTCAGCTCGACCTAATTTGGTAAGCTTTCAGTAAAAATTCAGTGAATCTCCTGTCATAAACCCGAAGAGATAATGGATTCAGGATCTTCCTGATGCTGGTTCTGATGAGGCTCTGGATCAGAACCTTCAGCCTTCCTGCAGGACGTCCAGAGAAACATGTTGATTGTTTAAACTTTGTGGAGCTCAGATGAAGAAACATGGAGGAAGGAAACCTGCCGTCTTGTTTTCCCTCCTGGTTTCCAGTAACTTCCACTCCCGTCTTGTTTCTCAGGTGTGTGTTGACTCACTTTTCTCAGCAGCTCTTTGAAGGAGCCCTCATGTGTTTTTCTGTTTCAGACTTTGGGTTGGCGCCAGCATGAAGGTCCTCACAAAGACAGAAACCTAATGGAGGTCTAGGCTGTGGGATGAAATATTTTTACACGTGAAGTTTGCTGAAAGACTTTAGTGTTTGGCTGTCTGAGGCTCGTTAATAATTCATTAACTCTGTTTTTACTTCAGATTCATGTTTTTGTTTATGTTCAGAGGTTTTTTTTGCTGCACACGTTGGTTCTTTACTTTGCTACCAAACTTTTTATTTGTCATTTTATTTGTCTGAAACTTTAAATGTGATTGTGGGGTTCAACTGAAACTTGCTAAGACTGAAATCTCCCTGTTGGTGACTTGTCTGAGAAAAGATGCAGCCAAAAAATCCTGGAGCTCAGAATCAGTCAATATTCACCGTGATCAGTTCAATCGGTGATCAGTGAAAAATACAAAATTAATCAGATAAATCAGTATCAGCAGGTGAAAACCTGGTCAGAAATCAGTCAGACATCAGTGAGAAATCAGTGAGAAATCAGTCAAAAATCAGTCAGACATCAGTCAGAAAACAAAAATCAGTTAGAAATCAGTCAGACATCAGTTAGAAATCAGTCAAAATCAGTCAGACATCAGTTAGAAATCAGTCAAAATCAGTCAGACATCAGTCAGAAAACAAAAATCAGTTAGAAATCAGTCAGACATCAGTCAGAAAACAAAAATCAGTTAGAAATCAGTCAGACATCAGTTAGAAATCAGTCAAAATCAGTTAGACATCAGTCAGAAAACAAAAATCAGTTAGAAATCAGTCAGACATCAGTGAGAAATCAGTCAAAAATCAGTTAGAAATCAGACATCAGGGAGAAATTAGTTAGAAATCAGTCAAAAATCTGTTAGAAATCAGTCAGACATCAGTGAGAAAACAAAAATCAGTTAGAAATCAGTCAGACATCAGTTAGAAATCAGTCAAAATCAGTTAGACATCAGTTAGAAATCAGTCAAAATCAGTCAGACATCAGTCAGAAAACAAAAATCAGTTAGAAATCAGTCAGACATCAGTCAGAAAACAAAAAACAGTTAGAAATCAGTCAGACATCAGTGAGAAATCAGTCAAAAATCAGTTAGAAATCAGACATCAGGGAGAAATTAGTTAGAAATCAGTCAAAAATCTGTTAGAAATCAGTCAGACATCAGTGAGAAAACAAAAATCAGTCAGAAATCAGTCAGATATCAGTGAGAAATCAGTCAGAAATCAGACATCAGGGAGAAATTAGTTAGAAATCAGTCAGACATCAGTGAGAAATCAGTCAAAAATCAGTTAGAAATCAGACATCAGGGAGAAATTAGTTAGAAATCAGTCAAAAATCTGTTAGAAATCAGTCAGACATCAGTGAGAAAACAAAAATCAGTCAGAAATCAGTCAGATATCAGTGAGAAATCAGTCAGAAATCAGACATCAGGGAGAAATTAGTTAGAAATCAGTCAGACATCAGTGAGAAATCAGTCAAAAATCAGTTAGAAATCAGACATCAGGGAGAAATTAGTTAGAAATCAGTCAAAAATCTGTTAGAAATCAGTCAGACATCAGTGAGAAAACAAAAATCAGTCAGAAATCAGTCAGATATCAGTGAGAAATCAGTCAGAAATCAGACATCAGGGAGAAATTAGTTAGAAATCAGTCAGACATCAGTGAGAAATCAGTCAAAAATCAGTTAGAAATCAGACATCAGGGAGAAATTAGTTAGAAATCAGTCAAAAATCTGTTAGAAATCAGTCAGACATCAGTGAGAAAACAAAAATCAGTCAGAAATCAGTCAGATATCAGTGAGAAATCAGTCAAAAATCAGTTAGAAATCAGACATCAGGGAGAAATTAGTTAGAAATCAGTCAAAAATCTGTTAGAAATCAGTCAGACATCAGTGAGAAATCAGTCAAAAATCAGTCAGACATCAGTGAGAAAACAAAAATCAGTCAGAAATCAGTCAGACATCAGTGAGAAATCAGTCAAAAATCAGTTAGAAATCAGACATCAGGGAGAAATTAGTTAAAAATCAGTCAAAAATCTGTTAGAAATCAGTCAGATATCAGTGAGAAATCAGTCAGACATCAGTGAGAAATCAGTCAAAAATCAGTTAGAAATCAGACATCAGGGAGAAATTAGTTAGAAATCAGTCAAAAATCTGTTAGAAATCAGTCAGATATCAGTGAGAAATCAGTCAGACATCAGTGAGAAATTAGTTAGAAATCAGACATCAGTGAGAAATCATAAAGCAGTCAAAAATCAGTTATAAAGCAGTCAGACATTAGGGAGAAATCAGTCAAAAATCAGTTAGAAATCAGAGTAAAAAGCTTTGGTAAATAGTAAATGGCTTGTACTTGTATAGCGCTTTCTAAGTCCTAGAACTCCAAAAGCGCTTCACACTACATTAGACACATTCCCATTCACACACACATTCACACGCTGATGGCGGTTAGCTTCACTTTTAGCCACAGCTGCCCTGGGGCAGACTGTCAGAGGCTGGAGTCACCACAAACAATCTGGCGCCTATGGGCCTTCCTCACCACCACCAGCAGACAAGTTGGGTGAAGTGTCTTGCCCAATGACACAACGACAATGTAACCCAGCCGGAGCTGGTTTAGCTCCTCCCACAGGCGTCTCACATTTCACAGTAAATCACCAGTGAATATATGAGTCCACTGGACTCTCTAATGTTTATTTAACACTGGTAGTGTTAACACTGGTGATTTTGCTGTGTTAACAGAAATTTGTTTTGTGATTTTATAAACACGTTTAACATTCCATCAACATGAGAAGCCCAGTAAAAATATCCCATAATGCATTGTGTTAAAGGACAGACAAATGATTATCAAGTATACAGTTTTCCTACTTTTTTCATGAAATGAACTTTATTGAATCCTTGGAGACTATTGTCTTATTAGATGCTTAAAAAAACTTTATTAGGGTGTGCTATGCGAAGCAATGCACGCCTATTATTATGCACCTCTAAAGTGATGTCTAGGTTGTTAGGTAGTTTTATTCCTCCTCCGTCAACTTTAATGCGGCCCGCACGGAGGGTTGCAGCCAGACACATGATACATCAAAACGACCGGCTCGGTCGGGAGATGTGTGCTATTATTACTTTTATAAGAATTTGGAGTTACCATAGCAACGTAATTCGCAAAAAAAACACGCCAAAAAACCACGCCAAAAAACGCATTGAAAATCCCATTGAGGGCTGAAAAAAATACACCCCAAACCCACTCCTATTCCCAAGCCTCCTGTGCAGACACACAATCACCTAGAAACTCCATTCAAAGTTTAAACGGGTCACAAGACTTTGGACTCTAACATTTGGAGGAATTGTGTCGATAGCTTTTACAGTTTTCCTAAAATCGCGAAAGAAGTTTGATGAAGAAATCAGAGTCTGACACAAAAAATCCTGCCCATTTACATGTAAAATTACAGGATTTTAGGGGGGTTCTGGACCTTTGAGGGCCATTTCTGAGAAAACCGTAGGTCCTAGAAAAAAGTAACTACTATATTAAATGAAGCAGACAAAAAAAGCTGCCAAATGAGATAAAAATCATGTCTGTACTCCAAACGGTTTGGGAGATACACGACGTTGTTTGTGACTGAAAAACTTTTCTCAGACTGCTTCACTCTGGGTCATGTGACCTTAAAGGGTGAGTCGGCAGAAATAAAAATGTTTTCATCACGAACAACATCGAATATTTCCTACACCATTTGGACTACAGTCATAAATTTGACCTCTACGATTGGGGATTTTTGTCTGCTTTCCAGTGAAGTATTCTCATGTCTCTGTGACCTACAGTTTGCTCACAAGTTGCCAGTGAAGGTTGAGAGGAGCCATGAAAAAAGTTCTCTTTTCCTTGTTACTGTATTTCATCTGGATCTCTGTCTTTCAACACTTTGATGTCTTGTGAAATCGAATCGTCATTATTCTGACATAAAACATAGGACACGCATGAAATTCGGGACTGTTGACCATTAAAGCCTCCTGCTTCTAACGGTTTTTAAACTATTCTGATCGGTCTTATACTTTTCGAATGGGAAGAGGTTGTTTGAGAAGAGTGATTTTCTTTTTAATCTGGCTCATTGTCATTGTCATTCTCATTAAGAACAGGTATGAGATCTGTCAGCAGGCAAAGTGCAGCTAGGATTCTGATTGGCTGATATTTGGTGCAGTGGAATAATGATGATTGACAGGTTTCTTTGCCGTTTGAGCTGCAGGTACAAACAGATACCAGAACAAGAACTGGGACTAGACACAGAAACAGGACCAGGAGTAGAATCACATAATAAACTGACAGGTCCCAGAACCAGACCAGAACCATATGAGAACTAGGATCAGAATCATTAAACAGGATAACACCCAAACCAAAACCCATATTAAAAATAAATTGAGCTGATAGTTCATCATTGAGGTCAAATAGCATTAGTGTGCTAACATTCTTGCTATAGTATAACATGTTAGCATGCTAACATCCTAAAGCTAACTTTGCATATTAGCATGCTAATGATAAAATATTTTCACTTTTGGCATGGGGACAGGTCAAGCACAAGGTTAGCATGCTAGCATGCGAATGCTAACACGTTAGCTTAAAATTGGGTTTTTGGGCATTTCAAACACTAACGAGAGGGGGAACCTATACAAATTATATATCGTATCGACCGGCGTGCTCATTTGATGCTTGGTTGAAATCCCCGTAGCGTTTCCATTAACTATCGCAAAGTTATCCACAAAAGACTACGACAGAAATGGCGTAAAAATGGATTAGCCCTTTGAATTTCAACTAAAACTTACTGATGTTTGAGAGCCTGCCATTTCAACACACTTTAACCTAGAAATGTCATTCTTGGTTTAAAATAGTCATGGGACTTTGGACTAGAAAATATTAAGGAACCATGTTGGTTTCACTGATGCCGCCGGAAGCACGCCCTCTCAAAGTTTCTTCAGTAACTTTTCTAGTTTTTATTATTCTTTACATATAACAAACATAACCAAACATACATAACCGTCAATCAATAACACTCTGGATAACACATTCTTGCTTTTCCCGACCTTTAAGTTCAATCATTTGTCGTCAACATTGTTTTTTGTGTGTAACTTACAAAAAGTATCCATGTTCTCCATTGTTTATAGAACTTGGGTCCTTTTAATCTAATCTTATAAGTCATTTCTTCCATCACTGATATTTCCTCCACTATCTTGATCCAGTCTTCTTGACTTGGTGGGTTGGATTTGAGCCAACTTGTTGTTATTGCTTTTTTACTTGCAGCCAAGATTATTTTCATCAAGAACATATCCTCACTTTGCACCACATCCACTATTTCCCCCATGTACAGTACCACACAGTTATTTGGGATTTTATATCCAAGAATTTGATTTATTGTTGCTCCAACTTGCTCCCAATACCTGGTCATTTTACTGCAACCCCACAGGATATGCATGTGATTCACATCTACTTCACATTTCCTCCAGCAGTCTGGTTGAATTGAGGTTTGTTTGCTTTTAATTTTGGGTGTAATGAAATAACATGATAGATATTTCCAATAAAATTCTCTCCATGAAGGTGAGTTTGTTGTGCTGTGCTGTACTTCACACATTTGAAACCATTCCTCATCTGTAATTTCATTCAATAGTTATTAGATGCTGTTTCAAAATATCCCACAATAAACACTTAATTTTAGCAAAAATAAACAAAACAAATACAACCCAATAGTAAAAGACTATTTCTACAGTAGTTTTTATTATTGTATTCTATTGTTGTACTAATTAAAATCAAAGAGTATTTAGACTAAAATAAAAAAAGATATCTTTATAACTTCAGGTGTGATTAAATGAAACGAGTTGTGTAAAAACATTGTTTATTTATAAATAAGCACAAACAGTATAAGGCTTCTTCTAGTAGATTTATATTTTCTTCTAAGTTAATCTCCCCCTAGTGGCACAAGCAGGTAATGCAACAAACTGCAGTGATTTTATGGCAACTGGTTTCTTTTGTATGACTTATTGTTTTACTGGTTTTAATGGGTGAATTGATGACATTAGATGAGTGTAAAATCATATTAATGAGGTGTTTTGTCTCTCTGTCTGCAGCGACCTCAGTATGAATAATCTGACCCAGATGTCCAGCGGACTTATGTCCAACCTGCACTTCCTGGAGGAGCTGTGAGTCCAACATCATTTTAACCTTTAACCTTCATGATGTAGTCCTGAGAACTTTAACCCTTTGACCTGCAGGTCAGCCTGTAGGGGGAGCTCATTCTAGTTCAGCTGAAAAACTGAATTAACTAAAAAATGAATAAAACAATTATTCAAAATACAGAGATGTTTGAATAAAACATTAAACATCGTTACCTCATGTTATCCAACAGAAACAGCTTTACTCAAAGTGACATCATGATGGCAGCAGACTCTGTAGAATTTACAGTCAGTTTTGTTGGACCTTTCTGCAGCTTTTGACACTGTTGATCACGCCACCTTAATTAACAGACTCCATGACCTGGTGGGGATCTCTGGAACAGTTTTCTGGTTCAGATCTTACCTCTCAAACAGAAGTTTCAGTGTCCATATAAACAACATCATGTCAGATACTACAGATCTGTTCTGTGGAGTACCCCAAGGCTCTGTTCTGGGTCCACTCCTGTTTTTACTATATATTCGTCCTCTTGGACAGATCATTAGTAGATGTCACAATGTCTCCTACCACCTTTATGCAGATGACATTCAGCTGTACTGCTCCTTCAAGGACTCAGAGTTCTACAAACTGTCTGAACTACTGGAGTGTCTGTCAGCTATTACTAACTGGTTAGAAAATAACTTCCTTCAGTTAAACCCTGAATTGTTGCCCCTGATAGGATGGTCCCTCTGATCAGTCAACATATTGGACATTTAAGTTCTGCTGTAAAGTCAAACCTGAGGAATCTGGGTGTTATTTTCGACCAATCAATGTCTCTTGAAGGTCACTCAAGAACAGCTGGTCAGAAACTTTTTATCATCTGAGAAATATTTCCAAACTGAGAAAGTTGGTGTCAAAACCTGAACTGGAAATGGTTCTTCATGCTTTTATCTCCTCCCGTCTAGATTACTGTAACACACTTTTCACATGTTTGAACCAAAAAGCCCTTGACCGCCTTCAGCTGGTCCAGAACTCTGCAGCGAGGCTCCTCACTGGAGCAAACATTAAAGATCACATCACTCCTATTCTGAAGTCTCTGCACTGGTTACCTGTTAAATGTAGAGTTCATTTTAAAATCCTGACTCTAACTTTCAGGGCCCTACATGGTCAAGCTCCTCTTTATGTTACTGAACTGATAAAGCCGTACGCTCCAACCCGAGTCCTCAGGTCCACAGACCAGAATCTCCTATCAGTTCCAAGGACCAGATTTAAAAGTCGAGGTGATCGCTCCTTCCAGTCTGTTGCACCGCGACTTTGGAATGACCTTCCTTTAGTTTTACGCTGTATAGACAGTCTGGACTCCTTTAAACAGCAGTTGAAGACCTAATTATTTAAAGCTGCTTTTAAATAACTCTTTTAGTTCTTTTATTGGTGTTTAAACATTCTATTTGTAATGATATTTTTTATTTTTGTTGATTCTACTTGTTTTGTGGTCTTTTATTTTGTCTAGGAAATTTTAATCTGTCCTTTGTTGTTTTTATAGTCTTTTAGTTTATCTTGATGCTTTTGGTTCTTTGTCTTTTAATCATGTTTAGTTCTGTTTTCTGTGAAGCACTTTGTGATTTTTGTCTGTGAAAGGTGCTATATAAATAAACTTTACTTACTTACTACTTACTTACTATTATTACTAACTTAATATTATTATTGCTTAACATTATATTACAACTTTTACTGCACAAATGAAAAACAAAAGCAAAAAAACCCATTTTTAATATATTTTTCTGGTGTAAATGTTAAACCCTGAAATGATTGTAGATCTAATCATCCTGCTCAACATCTGACTTGTTGTTTTATTAACATGTTTGTGTATACTTTGGTTTATTTATCTGTTAACTTTGGTATATTTATTGTCATTTTTAACATCTTTGAGGTTTGATCATATTTTGTGTTTTTTGGTTGCTGAGTTTCATGTTTTAATCCTATTTTCTGTGACACTCTCTGTGAGCTCCTGCTGGTTTTGATTTTTTTTGTTTTATTTTCTGTTTTTATTCTGGCTCTATTACAGAAGATTTGTTCTTGTGGTCCGTTTGATTCTTTTTGTGTTCGTTTTTGTTTATTTTACTTTGCCACAGAGCAGCGCCTCGTGCGTCCCCCCCCCCCCCCCCCCCCCCCCCCC
>SSNR01000360.1:608218-610718 GCA_006937965.1 Callopanchax toddi
GACCGCTAGTTTGACAGAAGCAGGTCTGTGACCCTGAGGTGGCATATGAGTCTATCTCCCCCATTAATTAGTTTTAATATGATTCAAAACTTTATTGAAGCATCAGATTGACATCTTGAGTTAAATGCAGTTTGTATTTACGAGGATTGAGCATAAAAAAGTTGCTCAGTGTTTTAGAAAATAATGAGAGAGCAAAGTTTTTTGTCTTTTCTTTATCATTTTGCTGATTCGAAAATTGATCCGAACCGTGACTCAAAACCGTGAACCGATCCGATCCGTGAGCTTTCTGATCCGTTGCACCCCTACTGTTTGATCATTTTTGCAGACCATGATTTATAAACGTGGATACATTTATTTTTTCTTGGTTTCCTTCCAGTTTATTTCCTGTTCATCGTCTGAACAGGAGGCTTATTATCAAACATGTAGATTCTAATTCTACCACTGCATGAAGCTGACAGCAGAGAAACCTGGTGAACCTTCACTTATTGGGACTGAAAACGTCTGAAATCTTCAGAACTATTGATTTAGAAAAAACAAAGTCTGAAATAAAACCTACGGAGCTCCTTAGGGGACATGTAAGAAATTTTGTAGTATCTGGTGCGCACGAGATAGTATCTGGTGCGCACCAGATACTACTTCTAAATAAAATTTCTTCCCCGTCCATTATCCATTATGTTTAACTCAGGCTCTGAAGCAGAATTCCTTTGTGTTTCATCAATCTTCTATTCCTTTAAATGTTCACATTTATTGTTTTATCTGAATTTATTTTCCTCCTGAGTTGCTTTAAGGACTTTATAAAACTACCTCTACTGTAAGTGTTTACTCATTAAAATACTTTCCTTTGTCCTGAGAGCTGCTGGCTGGCTGGCTGAGAGCTCCTCAAGCTGCTGCTTAAACTCTTGATTTGTTCCTCTTCAGATGAGAAGGAGCTTCTTATTTTGTGCTCTTAGTCTCAACAGGATTCGCTTTAGAGCTTTAAAGCAACACAGATGTTTTTTGAAGCTTGTGGCTGTAAATGTGTTTGTTTGACAAAAAAAAATCTTCTTAGTCTTCAACAGCTGAAAACAACAACACAATCTTCAAGTCTAATGTTGGTTGTCTACCAGTAATATTTGAGTAAACCAGTCAATTTTAGTTTTCTAAACTGAATATAACACAATGTCTTTCTCCTCACAGCCGTCTGGATGCTAATCACATCTCTGGCGTTCCACCTGGATGTTTCCTTGGTCTACGGTTGCTTCGCCACCTCTGGTTGGACGATAACTCTTTGACTGAGGTCCCAGTGGAGGCTCTGAGCGAGCTGCCGACCCTACAAGCCATGACGCTTGCCCTGAACCACATCAGCCACGTACCGGATCACGCATTCAGCAAACTGGGCCGCCTGGTGGTTCTGTACGTACTGAAAAACACACATTACCACATTGTAATGGTTAGTGTTTGAACTTTAGCCAAGTGGGGCCTGCAGGGCTTTAGATGTTATTCTGGGTTGTTTTGTTCTTGAAAACAGGGCAGGATGTGTTACTTTTTGAGCTCTTTTAACATACTTTATGTTGTCAGACAGGTTCTATTGAAGTGATTTTTTACAGGTCTGGCAGTAATCAGGTATGGGTGTGGCTGGTGGAAGTGAACTCAGCTTTCCAAACAATCTCTAATAATAACAATTACTTCATGATTTAACAAATGAGGAAAACTTTTTCACACAGGTCCAGGTTGGTATGGAAGGCTTTTTCACTTTAATAAATTAAATAATCATTTGAAAACTACATTTTATATTCACTCAGGTAATCAGAAGTGTGACACATTAGCAATGATCGAGGAAATCTGTATAGGTAAATGGAATTACTTCTCTTATAGAGTGACATGTCAAAACAATGATATTCACTGATTTAGTAGTTCTGACTTGTAGCTGGAACATGGTTTATGCTGGGCTTACACCTAACGATTTTCACGGTCGCAGACTAAAGACTGCCAGTCTTTAGGAATCTTACCAGAGTCTTTGCGCACTCCCGTCGTCGCGGTTGTTAGAAGTAAGGGGATAATCTGCAGTCGGCGACCTGATTTTTGCCAGCCTTTCATATCCAACCTGCTAGATATTGGGCTTGTTCGAGATGAACTGCGCCTCGCCTGGAAAACAGACGAGAGCAGGCGGACATAGCAGGGGGCGCGACCAAAAGTCTGCTTTTAAGTCGGACAGATTTTCCTAAATGTAGCTCGTAGATGATGATATGGCTGAAGATATTGTGTTAATGTCCGTAATAGCAGATGACTTTCCGTTTTTTTCCCAAAATCTTTATTTGAAGTTCAAAGTATTTCAAAACAAATTCAAGAGTGAACAAGTATCAACAACACTAAAGTAACAAAATAATAAACAAATATCCAGAGAGATCATAACAGTCAAAGAAAATAATGGTGCTCTGTACTAAATGATATGATTATAAAAATCAGACAGCAGTTTTATTAGAACTTTATAGAAAATGGAAACAGTTCCTACTGAAAACTC
>SSNR01000360.1:615718-625427 GCA_006937965.1 Callopanchax toddi
TTTACTCCGACTTTTTTTCTCCCCTTTTTTGCCGAATGTGCGTCACGCAGGAACAAAGCGACATGATGACGACCCAACCCAGTGTCCGTGGGCCACTGATCTGGTTTTATGGACCGGTCAGATCAAAGTATGAATTTAAAAATGTCGGGACTGTTGCTGCTCCACCAGGAAACAGAGCCAGTCCAGGACTGGTTCTCCTGACCGGTGGCAGCGGGTCCGCGACCGCTTGTCTCCCCCTCCTCCTCGCCGAACCAAGTCGAACCACAGACCAGGTTCAGGTCGGGGGGGGGAGGCGTGCAGGTGCCGAGCGGGCTGCGGCGTCTCAGCACGCCGCGCGTTTTCCCAGAGCGCACAGCCTGGACCAGGTCCAAGTCTTGGATTTGCTGCGCGGTCTGACTCCAAACAGAACCGGAGTCTGCCATTTGGTGATGGCTGGCACAGACGCGCGATAATGGAATATTATTAGCAGATAATAATTTATTAGTTTTCAAAAAATATTTTTTAAACCAACAGGTGAATTTGAATAATTTCCCGCGGCACACCTGACGATCTCTCACGGCACACTAGTGTGCCGCGGAACAGCGGTTGAAAAACACTGAACTAGACAACTAAATAAACCCTCTATATCAGGATAATAATGTCCTCAGCTTGTGTCCTTCCTGTGAGATTTTCAGATTAGGGGAGATGTCATCAGGCAGTAATCATTGTTAAATTCATAATAATTCATAATCAATCAGCATTGGTGACTGTAGATCAGTTAACCAACACCCTATTGTACTGCATGGGCCACTGTACTTGACAAAAACAACCTCGTTTCTATGGTTACCTGTTGTACTTTAAGGTGGTCTCTGTACTGCTCCCGCTCCCCGTAGCACGGCTAATAAACCACCAGTTATTTTCTGCTAAGCTGGAGTTCTGGTGAACTTATTCTGACGCTTCATTAAGCAGCATCAACAGCGATCTGCCCGCTGGGAGCCCCGTAGCCTCATTTCAATATGGAGGTCCGCGACTTGGTTATGTTCTGGCAGTGGCGCTCGCTGCATTGTCCCTCAACCCAAAGTCCTCACATCATGTATTTCAGCTAAAACGCTAAAAACTTTACCTTAATACGTTCTCTTGCAGTGACTAGAGTTGATGGTCACACAGACTTTTTCCCGGCACGTTCAGCAAACAACTGTCCCTCAGCATTCTTCAAATATCCAAAATATGTCCACACTTCCGGCTTTGTCTTCTTTGAGGGCTGATAGATGCCCTCAGTGCTGTTTTCTCCTCTTTTCGCCATCATTTTAGCTTTAGCTTAAGAAAGTTGTGGATGTAAACACTACAAAGTGCGCAGAAGCTTCACCAGAGGGGACGGTGGCCGGGGAGCTAACCGTGCCAAAACCGCGAACGCGGTTAAACCCGCCGAGATAATAGTTTTTTAAAAACATGATAGTAATAACTATTGTCAACATTTTTACCGGGGTTTACCATGACACTGGTAACCATGACAACCCTAATTGTCTCTAAGTCACTGTTAGGAGCATCAGACTAAACCAGCTTCATCTGCCATCACTAGAACTTAGTTTTATTAAATAACATTTGTCAGTAAGACTGAGCTTGTTAGTGTGTGTGTGTGTGTGTGTGTGTGTGTGTGTGTGTGTGTGTGTGTGTGTGTGTTTGATCAGAGGATTGTTTCTCAGCCAGAGGAGCAGCTTTAAATCTTTCTGCATCAGTGTGTAGCTCCAGCTCTGTGTGTGGCCCGGTTCTACACTAATCTTAACTTAGCACACACTCATTGCATGTGTTTATGTGTGTGTGTGTGTGTGTGTGTGTGTTTGTCTGTTTGTGTGTGCTAGGAGACCGTGTACCTGTCCAACCAACAATAACAAACCACCAGTCTCATGTTGGTCCAGAACTACAGACACAAAGACAAACGGAAATTAAACCAGAAATAATTAATTCAATCAGTTGGGTTCAGCCTTTAAAAGAAAAGATCCAGACTTCAGATGAATGCCATTGATGAATTCCTCAAATCTTCATAGTGTTCCTGGTTCAGAACAACCCAAATACAGAAACGTTTCAAGAAGCAGCTGTTTGAAAAACGGAGACCTTTTAACCACAAAAACAATGATACCCTTTTTACTGATAATTTCTTTGTTTGACTCATTTCGTTCTGATCCAGTCTTTAAATGTCAGTCGTGATGAAAATGTTTGTTTTGAAAACAAAACACTGAACACAAGAACCAAATACAGAGCTACAGCTAACACGAGTACGAGTAATTCTGACTCCTGAAGTAGAAGGCTTCACCAAACACATCAACGCTGTGGATAAAAACATCAGGTTCACCAGGGAGGATGCACACAACAACAAACTGCCCTTCTTGGACTGCGCTGTACAAATTCAACAGGATGGAAGTCTCAGCACTGAGGTTTACAGGAAACCTCCTCACACAGACCAGTACCTGCATTTTGACTCCCATCACCCACTGGAGCACAAACTATCAGTTATCAGGACTTTACACCACCGAGCTGATAACATTCCCACTAGGGCTGGGTATTGTTAAATATTTTTCGATACTACTACTTTAACGATACCTGGTCTTCGATACCGGTACCTTAACGATACTTTTTTCGATACCTACTGTATATGTATAATTCTTAGAGAAAATAACAAGTACTTAAAGTTTTTTTTAATTAAAAAAAAAAAACCAACAACACAGTTTTATGGCATATTTATGCATTTATTATTATTATTATTATTTATTTATCTCTTCCCTCTGGAACTAACTAAGGCTGTCATACAATCCATGAACTCTTTCTTTTGTTGTTTTGTTTCTGAAAGGGAAACTGAATATCCAGATTTAAGAGTTATTTGGTTTTTGTTATGGAAAAACAATCAGAAATACAGGAAAACGGATCCGTTTTCATAATTTCATTATTCCCTTTTTGCTAATAAAGAGTAGACAGATTCAGGTTGACCAGAAACTACGTAGTGTTACTCTGGAGGTGCCAGGATGGGGGCACAGGAAAAACTGAATGAGGAAAACCCTCCACACATCGTTGCTGATAACAGAGCCTATATGGTCTCTAATAAAATGTAAATCCTCCTAAATAAAACAAGTACGCCTCGTGGCCTTGCAGATTTTTTAAATGCAATCAAAAAAAACAGCGCATGTGTTCTGCGTCGTCCTGAGGAGGTTGCAGCTCTGACGCCTCAGCAGGTGAAAACGGAGATGCGCTGCTGCGGGTTGACTCTGAACAAACACGGTGTTTGGGTCTGATCTTTTTAATCTGCCGCTCTGACGGTCCGGTCGGTACCAACGAGAGTGTTTAAACAAGAGAGGAAGGCCTCGCTTCGTCTACCTCCGCTTATCCAGACCCGGGTCGCGGCTCGCGAACTCGGGTCTGACCTTTTTTTTTTCCTCGTCGTAACTGTTGAGAGGAGAGGAGAGGGGAGGAGAGGGAGGGGCTGTGTGTGTGTATCACTCAGCCTGTGTGTGCGCCGATCAGAACGGGGCTGAAGCGGCGCATTTAAAGGGACATTTTATTGTAAAAGTACCGAAACTAGGTATCGAAAAAAAATTTTTTCGGTATTACTACCTACCAAAGGTTTTCGGTCGGTACTACAGTAGTACCGTGTTACGGTACCCAGCCCTAATTCCCACCAGAACTGAAGAGAAACAAAAGGAACAGAAACACGTCAAAGAAGCTCTCCAGACCTGCAGTTACCCAAACTGGGCCTTCGCTAAATCAAGAAAGAAATCTGTAAAAGACTCCACAGCAGCTAAAAAAGACAAGGACAACAAGCGCAAAAGCACCGTCATCCCATATGTAGCAGGAGTCTCAGAGAAACTGAGAAGAATTTTCTCCAAACACAGCACACAGTAAACTTCAAACCCAACAACACCTCAGACAGAAACTGGTTCATCCTAAGGGCAAGACTCCCAAACAGAAGATCAGTGCTGTTGTTTATGAGGACTGTTCAGACCTTTACATTGGAGAAACAAAACAACTGCACAAGCGCATGTCTCAACACAGGAGAGCCACATCATCAGGCCAGGACTCAGCAGTCCACCTCCACCTCAAAGACAAGGGACACACCTTTGAAAACAACAACATACACATTTTGGACAGAGAAGACTGATGGTTTGAGAGAGGAGTTAAAGAAGCCGTCTATGTCAAACGTGAAAAACCAACTTTAAACAGAGGAGGAGGACTCAGATTTAATCTTTCCAGCACCTACCAGTCTGCTCTGAACTTAAGTCCTAGACAATTCACTCTTCTAATCAAAACACCTCACCAGGATGTCAGCTGAATACAGTGGAGCCAACACCTCCTCAAAGGGGTAGGAAGGAGGTGTGTCACAGACAGAGGGAGATAAGCACAGTTTGTAAGACTCTCTCTCCTTGAATACAGACAGAATTGACAAAGCTACTCGGATGAGCAGTGATACGTCTTCAAAGAACCAAATAAATCCAGTTGCCTTTATTTAAAACTCTTTTTTGGAACACGAGTACAGTGATCTTTGTTCATGTTTGTTTTGATGCAGATCCATTTGTTAGTATTTAAACAAAATAACATAATGCAAAGTAACAGCACAAAAACAAAATGGGCAAAAAAAGGAAACAAAGAATAACATGAATTAATTCACATATCTGAGAGAAGATGGGGCAGACTTATTTAACTCCTCCCCTTCTCCATTTGTTGCCCTCGAGTGTAATTCCAGACAGGTAGATTTTAGCCCTCCAGCAGGTTGAAGGGTTACAAAGGAAACTTATTATTGCCTCCATCCAATCAACATCTGCTTTGATTTTAGATTTGAATCAAAAGTCACAAAGGAAGTACACAAAGTAGTAAAAATATTTTACAGGGCTGTACGTTAACTTTTTTAGCTCATAGCACTGGTGCTACAAAGGTTGCAGGTTTTGTAGCACAGAACAAAAAGTTGTAGCACCAGCATAAAAATTCAGCTACAATCTCTAAAGCCAAAATTAGTACCCATCGTTTTAACACACTGAGAAAGTGCTTATTGTGAAAACACAATAACAAGAAATATCTTCAAACATGTTTATATGTCAATGTAATTTCAAGAAGAACATTTAATTCATTCAAATTAGTGTAGATTTTTTTCAAAGTGCGAGTGTGAGCTGAGAAATGTGTGCACAAAACCACAAAAGCAGATGTTTTCAGCTGCTATAATCTTTGATTTATTAATAAAATGCAGAAACTGTTATAATTCTACTTTATATTACTTATTTTATGAACTTTGACTCATCTATTTTAATCTTCTGCTCTGTAGCACTTTGAGATTGTGAAACATAAAGTGCTAAATAAGTTAAATTTATTATTATTATTATTAATTTTGATGTTGAAAGCAAATTCACAGGCAGACAGTTTTTATGGTGTACAGTGAGACTGTGATGTTTTAAAATGTTCATTTGTCTCCTGATTCTGAATCTGCGGCATAGTTCTTGCTAAACAGATTTTACTTCAGTAAATAAATGTTATTAAAACTTTGGTCTGCTGTCCATTGCCGTCCAAGACTGCAGAGCATTTAAATATAATGACTTTTTACTGTGCCACCCTTCTTTGCCCCTGCCTGGACCCCCCAAGAAAAAAGTTGTAGATACGCCCCTGGGGCTGAGCTGCGTTCAAGTGGGGTCAGACTCCGGCGTGAAGCCTCGTCTCCCCCTGACTCGGACCGTGGACTCGTTAACAGACATCAGTGTGACCCGTTCAGATTTATCAGTTCCTCTGGTTTAATGTGTGTCTGAAGCACAGGGAGACTTTCAGAGTCACAAAGAGTTTTTTTCAGAACAGCTGACATATGATTGGCAGAATTGATGGAACTCCGTCGCTAGACTCGCCAGTCGACTCGACGCAGAACTTTAATCCATTCAAGTGCGCAAATATAGGCTATATATATATTTAATATGCTTTACATTGTTTCAAAGTCATCATCACGGCTCCTGCGAAGGGTCGGGTGTCGTCCTGCACCAGTGCGTTGAGCCTGGGTGTTTCCAGTACTGGCGATCTTGTGCCAGCTGCGCCACGGCATGACGGCAACTCCGGATTGTTGGGAGGTCGCCCGCAACGACATGGAACCATCGGGTGCGGCCGGGGTTTAGGTCGTGGTCGTCTCCAGGCTGCGGCCCTCGGGTCAAAATGCAGAATGGCTCTGGTCGGATGACCAAAACGGAGACGGAGGACGTGCCCGAGCCAGCGGATGCAGCGCGTTGCGCTGCCAGGCAAGATGCTCTGCACTGGCGCCGCGCCTGCGTTCTAGCGCTAGGTTGGAGACCCGCTGAGGCCACCTGACATTGTTTGTAAATATATATATATATATATATATATATATATATATATATATATATATATATATATATATATATATAATTAATTATGACGATGTGGCAGTGCGCCACGATCAATTACATGTAGAGGAAACCCTGATCGCACAAGTGCTACGTCTAAAAATAGTTTGTAGCACAGACTGTTTTTTTAATCGCACGTGCGACATATATGTCGCACTGTACAGCCCTGTTTTAATTGGATACTAATTTAGTTTGTGCTCCTCCTTTAGGATCATCCTGCAGCATTTCAAAATCATTTGACAAAGAAAACACATTATAAACGGTTTAGGTTATAAAGAACTCACTTGCTCTGTGGTTGTTTGCTCTGCTCTTCTCAAAATATTTCTACTCAACCTTGAGTTTTTACATCCCAAATATATATTTGTTAAACTTGTTTAACTTATACACAGTAGCAGGTTTGGTCATTACATCAGCAATCATCTCATCTGTTGGACAATATGTTAGACTAATTTTTCCTTCTTTCAATGTTGATCTTACAAATGATATTTCACATCAACATGTTTATCTTTACAGGATTCTTTGCTAGAGCAATGGTGCCTTGATTGTATTCATATTTGAACATACATAGTTTGTGCATACTCATAACTGTTGATATGTTTAAGGAGTTGCATCAGATATAAACATTCTTGGAATGTGGCTGCTAGAGACATGTACTCTGCTTCACATGTAGATAAAGCTACCGTAGACTGCTTTTTAGTCTTCCAGGATACAAGTGGTGCTGTTCCTGACAAACTAACACAATATCCTGTTGTACTGCGATGGTCGTTTACGTCTGATGCCCAATCTGCATCACTGTAAGCATGTCCTAGTCTTTCACCTTCACATGTCTGATAGCATAGCTTTTTACTTTTAGTACCCTTGAGATACCTCAGCACATGTTTAACCGTAGTCCAATGCTGCTCTGTGGGGTTTGAGAAGCATTGTGAAACCTTACTCACTATATAGTTAAGGTCTGGTCTAGTACATGTAGACGGATAAATCAGACTTCCCACGGCCTCTCTGTACTTCCTGACATTACTTAACTGTCCCAGGTTTTCATCGTACTCTACTTTCTGCTCACACGGTGTGGTTCTGGGTCTGCACTCCTGCATGTCAAACCTTTCTAGTATTTTGTCAACATATTTGGTTTGTGACATTGTAACATCTTTCTTGCTTTGTTCAAAATCGATACAAGAAAATGTTTTAGCTTTCCTAAGTCCTTCATTTTGAATCTAGCTGTCAAAACCATTTTTATGTCTTCTAGTGCCTTTTCATTAGAAGCTGCGATGATCAGATCATCAACCCACACTAGGATTAGAACCTTTTCTCCTTTTCTTTCCCTTGTGTAAACACAACAGTCAGCAGGGTTTTGTACAAAGTCATTTTCACATAGATAATCATGTAGAATGTTATTCCAGTTTCTTCCTGCCTGCTTGAGTCCATACGTATATAGATTTGTTTAGTTTACATACTAGTCTCTCATCCTTCTGTGACTGCATTTCAAAACCCTCTGATTGATCCAGGTAAATCTCATGATCTATTGGTGCATGGAGGTAGGCGGTCTTAACATCCATTTGATGTAGTAACAGATTTTCATGAGCTGCCTTTTGCATTAGGATCCTTACACTGGTTAGGTGTGCTGTAGGTGAGAATGTTTCCTCATAGTCTACACCCTTCTTCTGGCTGAAACCTTTGGCCACATATCTGGCTTTATATCTACTGTATCTGTTCCATCCACATCCTTTTTCATGGCAAACACCCATTTACCCCCCACTGTCTTCCTGTTCTCTGGCAGAGTTGTTAGGGTAAATGTGTTGTTCTCCTTTTAGTGAAGCCATTTCTTCCTTTATGGCCTCTTTCCATTCCCTTGAGTTTTGAGAGTTTACTGCCTCCTCATAAGTTAAAGGGACATTAGTAAAAAGTCTGTAGCAGTAGTCTATATTAGTTGAGACTTGGTCATCATCCTCAGTTTCATAATCTTTATAATAATAATGATGGATTGGATTTATATATCGCCTTTCTAGACACCCAAAGTGCTTTGACAGAAGCTCCATTATTCTTTCACACACACATTTACACTGGTGGTGGTAAACTACGACAGACGTCTGTAGCCACAGCTGCCCTGGGGCAGACTGACAGAAGTGAGGCTACCATTCTGCACCATCAGCCCTTCTGACCACCACCAACATTCACACACAGTCACACAGGCAAGTTGGGTGAAGTGTCTTGCCCAAGGACACAACGACAATCTAACCCAGCTGGAGCTGGGGATTGAACTGGTGACCCTTCGGTTACCAGACCGGCCACTCTACCAACTGAGCTAAACGCCGCCCCTTTAGGTAACTTGGTTTCCTTCTCTCCCTTACAGGATAACGTGGTGGTTCTTGTTCCACTTCATTTAGAGGTTTTGACTGACTACTTGTCTCCTCTTCAAGACTTTCCTGTTTTTGCTCAGGTGTTTTTATTTTTACCTTGTAAAAAGAACTCTGATTCGTCATCTGACACTATTTCTATTTGGGTCTTTTGTTCTGGTTCCCTTCTTATAAACTTTACTAGTCTATGTTTCAACACCTTCCCTTTCCGTGGGAAATAGACTAAATATGCTGGGCTGTTTTTGTCATGGCCCACAAAAATCCCCTCCTCACATCTGGAGTCAAGTTTTCCTTTTTCTTGTTTGTAAGCATAACATGTTGCACTAAATTTTTGCATTTTTGATAAGTTTGGCCTTCTGCCACTTAACATCTAATAGGGTATTGCCCTGAAACGTCTGTTATAACATCTGTTCCTTGTTATGGCTGCTGTTTGAACAGCATAAGCCCATAAGGACTTGGGTAGGTTGCTTTCTATAAGCATACATCTAGCCAAATCAAAAAGTGTATGCCAACTGCGTTCGCATGTGGTGCGGGGAGTAAGGAGCTGATGTTTCATGTTTTATTCCTTTCTCCCTAAGCAGTTTTTGATACTCTCCCCCTGTGAACTCCGTTCCATGATCTGAACGTAGACATAGATGATTATGAAAGGCTTAAATGATTCAGGTAGACCCTTTAATATCATTGCAATGAGTAGTCCATCACTCAGCGTCTCACCTGCCGATCTCAACACCGTAATGGCGGCTTCTGCCCTCAACACGTAGTCGGTGACACTCTCACCGCTCATCTGCTGCAGCGACGTCAGTTCAGTGTACAAACTGATTATGCGGGGTTTCCCCTTTGTCGTCGACTGCGTCTCATCACCAGTGATAAGCTCTTATCATCAAGGAATTGGATGAGTTTGGTGAACGCTTCCACATTCTTTGATTCATCGTCATCATCATCCTCGTTCTCACCTTCTCCCAGTGGTGGTTCTAGAAAAAAATTAGAGGGGGGGGGGGGGGG
>SSNR01000361.1:16427-58171 GCA_006937965.1 Callopanchax toddi
GGGGGGGGGGGGGGGGGGGGGGGGGGGGGGGGCAGCTTTGCATTTCAGTAGTGAAGGGCAACCACTAAATCACATTCTCATGTCCTTTGAAGTCCACTGGTTTCCTATTAAAATTACAGGGAGCGTTTTCAATGGCATTATCCAATACTCAAGGTGACAGTTTAACAGAAAGAGGAGAAAAGAAGACATGTTGGGGAGGAGACGCTGTCAGGATGCAATCATGTCAACCAGAACTGTATTGTCAACATAAAAGAGAAAATGTGCATGTTTCCTTGTAACACGACGTGAGAACGTTGGACCTGGATTAGAACGTGTAAGGGTAACAGAATGCATCGCGTCTGGAGAACCTCCGCTTAAAGGAGGAAAAACCAGCGTTACACTGTTCAAATGAAAAACGCTAAATGTTGTTCTTTTTTATTTGGTTTGACTTTTTCACTAAACAATAAATATAATTATTGTTTGCTTAAATAATAACTAAATACAATGAAGAAGACACATTTTATTCTTTCATTCTTTTATCATCAGTTATTCTTATATAAACATTTTCATGTAAATTGTTTTATTACTTGTTTGTTTTTTAAATTAAAAACATATTTTTGCCTTGCCTGTTCTTAATTTTTTTGAAAAACTAAAACTTTACTGTTTCAAATTTGAAAAATGTTACTAAAAGTGAAGTTTACTATTTTCTGTGAGGCTGTCTGTGTGTCTTTTCAGGGTGATATTAATATAATTTACACATGAAGCAGAAGGAAAAGGCAACAGCACGAGGAGACGAGACAGAAGACCAACATGGAGGTCAGGGTGCCTCGTCACAATACAGCCCAGATGTCACGACTTAATACTGCTAGTGCAGCTTTAGCAGGACATGGTGTGACACTGTGTGTGTGTGTGTGTGTGTGTGTGTGTGTGTGTGTGTGTGTGTGTGTGTGTGTGTGTGTGTGTGTGTGTGTGTGTGTGTGTGTGTGTGTGTGTGTGTGTGTGTGTGTGCATATGTGCATGTGTGCATGTGCATGTGTGTGTGTGTCTTGAAATGTAAAAAGTACCATGCAACGCCAAACGAAGCACTTTATAGTGCACAAACACACACACACTTCACTTGGCCTGAACCTCTTTCTCCCTCACGTCTCTCTCTCTCTCTCTCTCTCTCTCTCTCTCTCTCTCTCTCTCTCTCTCTCTCTCTCTCTCTCTCTCTCTCTCTCTCTCTCTCTCTCTCTCTCTCTCTCTCTCTTTCCATCAGTCTCCCTGTTTGTTCCTCCACATCTCAGTCAATCCCCCTCCATCCTCGTTTCCTCCTCTATCTCCCACTCCATCCTTCCTCCCATCTCTCAGGGAAGCAGCAGTGGTTAATTTAGTTGGTCATAACTAATAGCAGCTAATCTGCAGGCGGGAGTCTGCCGAGGATATTGGACAGTGTCGAGGTTAATCGCAGCCCGCCCGGTTAGCCAAGGCAGACAAGGAGAGGAGGGTGGAAGAGGAAGAGGTGGAGGAGGAGGAGGAGGAGGAGGGCTTAATTCCACCGAAGGCAAATGGCAAGCCGGTTTTTATCTGGGCCCCTGATAAGGGAGCGCTAATACACCAAGGAGAATGGATGCTCAAGGGCCGGGTTCCCCTTATCAGCAAACTTTACAACAGGAGCCCCGGACTAACGGTGCAACCCCCACGACGTGCACAATAAGCACCTCATTTCACCTCTCAAGCAGAACTATCGCCACGCCACCACCCACCACCCACCCCTCTTGTGCGCCTGCACACTTACACACATATATACTGCATCCTTTCCACTTCACTTTTTGTGGTTTGGCAACTCCACCCACCATCACCTCCACTTCTTCCACCCTCCCTTCATCCACACAACTCACACATTTAGGTGGACTAACACACACACGTTCCCTTCCTGTCTCCCTGCAGCCCAAAGCAGGCAGCCACCAGGAATGGGGGAGTATTATGAGCGTGGGCTAATTGGAAGATCACTCTAATGCATTAAGAGATAAAATAGTTTGGCTGTGGGCCTGGAGGCAGGATCAGAAAAAAACATTGGAGGAAGCTATCTGGCCCTGTCACACATTCACAGATTTCCATACTAACACAGAGAGAGCAATTACCCCAAACACAGAGCTCTGTTGGTGCTACAACACACTCCCTGCCAGTACCACGGCCCCAGGAAATTAGAGGAGGTGTGTGTGTGTGTGTGTGTGTGTGTGTGTGTGTGTGTGTGTGTGTGTGTGTGTGTGTGTGTGTGTGAATAAGCTTCAGCAAAGGAGGGAATTGGCTTAGTGTTGTTTGATTGTGTGTTTGTTTTCTGGGTAAAAGAGGCAGGAATTGGCTTTAGGATGAGTTTGTGTTTTACAGGGTGGCCTTGGGTGTGTCAGAGTGGGGGGGTGGGGGGGTGGAGAGAGCGAGGCAGACACAAATCCACCAAAACAAAGATATTAGGACAGTAGGCTAATCAACATGGCTAACAGGGAGAGAGGCATCTGCTTGCTAACACCCCGTCTGTGTTGTTTTTCACATGCTAATCATTGTTTGTTATCACTGTCGGTGGGAGGTGTGCCATGTGGGTGTGTGCACGTGTGTTCTTGTGTCTATTTGGCCAATTTTTCTGTTTACTTCTCTTTGACAAATCCTCCTTGGAGCTTTCAACATTTTAGAATGAGATCCATCCTGTTTAAACGGCAGTGCGTTTCACTTTGCTGCTGTCTGATTGTTTAGTAAATAAACTCTGAGCTTAAGAAGTCTGGAGACGTTAACTGATAGGGAGTCGAGATTAAAATGACATAAAGCTGGGCTGTGAAATAAATGTTACAAAATGTTTTTTGGACGTGACTTTACTAAAGCAGCTGCAGGGCTAACAGGTAGGTTCTGATTCTGCCTGGTCTGGGTTCAGTCTGCACTGGCATGTGCCTGCAGGCAGAAACAAGGACCCTAGACTCTTCAGCTAAATGGATAACAAGTCACGGCTGAGAAGAGAAGATGCTCATGGTCAGAACAATTTCATACCTTCACCAAGACAAGACCACTTATCCATACTTACACACAAACACACATGGAGGCCTCTTGCTGTAGGGAGGAGGGACAGCAGCCTTTACGGGCCTCAACTATTGTTGCCCATGATTTACCGTTAAATCCAATTTATCGCTGTTATGGAAATGCATCTGTACCTTCAGGCATAGATTCCACAAAACCCTTCCATTTATTCATTCCTCATCCTCTTACTGATTTGTCATGGTGGCACAGCTTAGATTATTGTAACAGCAACCTGCAGAGAATACATTTATAATGACAGATGCTCCTATTTGAGTTCTCATACTAAAAATAAATGAATTACAAAAACAAACTGAAATTACTCTCAGTTTAAATCCATAATATTGCAATTGATCCAAATTTTAAAACAAGAAATAAAAGTCCAAAATAAACGACTTGAGGAGAAAAATATATATTTGTTTTTTGTTCTGGATAAAATGATTCAGTAGAGAAAAATCTACAGAGTACTGTAAAGAAGTACGCTCTGAAATAACTGTTAAAATCACAAAGGCAGAAATCAAAAACTAGATTTAAAAACTCGTTGACATTTTATTAATATGAATTTTTAAATAACAGTCCAGTTCCTGCTCTTGATTTATTTACACTGCCTTTTTTATTTTGTTGGAAAAAACATAGCAGAGGGGAATATTCTAAAGAAAACTAAGCTTAAACACTGAAAAGCTAATATTCATCCCAAATTCAACAAACTGGGAGGCAGTGTGTGTTTTACCTCCACCCCCTGTGTAGAGTGCTAATTACTCACAGGGTGATAGGAACAGCTAAAGTACCTCCAGTCTCAGTTTTCATCTGGCCAGGGGTAAACAAAGGCTGGGTCTGGGCCTGGGCCTGGGTCTGGGTCTGGGCCTGGGCCTGGGCCTGGGTCTGGGTCTGGGTCTGGGCCTGGGTCTGGGTCTGGGCCTGGGCCTGGGTCCGGGCCTGGGCCTGGTTCTGGGTCTGGGTCTGGGTCTGGGTCTGGGTCTGGGTCTGGGTCTGGGTCTGGGTCTGGGTCTGGGTCTGGGTCTGGGCCTGGGCCTGGGTCTGGGTCTGGGCCTGGGCCTGGGTCTGGGTCTGGGTCTGGGTCTGGGTCTGGGTCTGGTTCTGGGTCTGGGTCTGGGTCTGGGTCTGGGTCTGGGCCTGGGCCTGGGCCCGGGTCCGGGTCCGGGTCCGGGCCTGGTTCTGGGCCTGGGTCTGGGTCTGGGTCTGGGTCTGGGTCTGGGTCTGGGTGTGGGTGTGGGTCTGGGTCTGGGGCTGGGACTGGGTCTGGGTCTGGGCCTGGGCCTGGGTCTGGGTCTGGGTCTGGGTCTGGGTCTGGGTCTGGGCCTGGGCCTGGGCCCGGGTCCGGGTCCGGGTCCGGGCCTGGTTCTGGGCCTGGGTCTGGGTCTGGGCCTGGGTCTGGGCCTGGGCCTGGGTCTGGGTCTGGGCCTGGTTCTGGGCCTGGGTCTGGGTCTGGGTCTGGGCCTGGGCCTGGGTCTGGGTCTGGGCCTGGGCCTGGGCCTGGGTCTGGGTCTGGGTCTGGGCCTGGGCCTGGGCCTGGATCTGGGTCTGGGACTGGGCCTGGGCCTGGGCCTGGATCTGGGTCTGAATCTGGGCCTGGGTCTGGGTCTGGGTCTGGGTCTGGGCCTGGGCCTGGGCCTGGATCTGGGTCTGGGTCTGGGCCTGGGCCTGGGTCTGGGTCTGGTTCTGGGTGTGGGTCTGGGTCTGGGTCTGGGTCTGGGTGTGGGCCTGGGCCTGGGTCGGGGTCTGGGCCTGGGCCTGGGCCTGGGTCTGGGTCTGGGTCTGGGCCGGGCCTGGGCCTGGGTGTGGGTCTGGGTCTGGGCCTGGGTCTGGGTCTGGGCCTGGGTCTGGGTCTGGGCCTGGGCCTGGGTCTGGGTCTGGGTCTGGGTCTGGGTCTGGGTCTGGGCCTGGGCCTGGGCCCGGGTCCGGGTCCGGGTCCGGGCCTGGTTCTGGGCCTGGGTCTGGGTCTGGGTCTGGGTCTGGGCCTGGGTCTGGGCCTGGGCCTGGGCCTGGGTCTGGGTCTGGGTCTGGGCCTGGGCCTGGGTCTGGGTCTGGGTCTGGGTCTGGGTCTGGGTCTGGGCCTGGGCCTGGGTCTGGGTCTGGGCCTGGGCCTGGGCCTGGGTCTGGGTCTGGGCCTGGGCCTGGGCCTGGGCCTGGGTCTGGGTCTGGCTCTGGGCCTGGGTCTGGGTCTGGGTCTGGGTCTGGGTCTGGGTCTGGGTCTGGGTCTGGGTCTGGGTCTGGGTCTGGGTCTGGGTCTGGGTCTGGGTCTGAGTGTTTGTGCACAGTGTGGACGACGTGGTATAGCACCAAATGACAATGTTTCAGGTGTGTGATGAGATGCACTATAAGATATAATAATAAGTATAAATATTCATGCAGACAGACACACACACACACACACACACACACACACACACACACACACACACACACACACACACACACACACACACACACAGTGTGTTGGAGTCTGACTCCAGGTATCAGCGAACAGCAGCGAAGCCAAGATACCTGAGATAGCTGCTGTCTGCAGAGGATTTCACAGTGTTAGGATATGCTGTCACACTTCTAACACTTCACACACACTTACACAATGATCCAAACACACACTCAGACACATCAGATCAATACAGACACAGGCTGTATGTTTTCGGTCCAATCTCTCGTCTCCTCACATGTCCCAGGCCTTAGCGTCTCTTCAAACGGTCGACTCACCTCCACTTGTCTCCTGCTCCGCTCCCTTCCCCGTCCTCTCTCACCCCGCTCTTCAGCCATCAGCCCTCCCTTCCTCATTGTCCCTGTGAAACAATTGGCAGATGTAACATTTAATTATGTCTGTATCTCCTCAGGCGCCGTCGAAGCAGAGCCAGGCTAACGCCACTCAGAGCAAAGAAGGAGTAGCATTACAATTTGCTGTGAAGTGATTTATTTGCTCGAACAAGGCGGGAGGAGGACGAGGAACCAAATAAGAAAGGTAATTTCTCGATACTCGCCACATAAAGGTCAAATGCTTTTTAATGACTGTGTTTTCTGATAATGCAGAATGGAGTATGGCAGAGCTACGGTGACAGCAGCACTGCTGGAGGGGGGGTGGGGGGCTGGCGATAATAAAGTTGCAGATTGATATCACATTGTGACGGTTTAATGGAGTCTTGTGGATGAGGACTTCATTTGCTACAGGGTTGGGCCCTCGCCTTGCTGCCACTGTCACCCTGTGTGATTCCTGCTTCCAGACGGGGGCTGTCAGCGCTGTTTGCCATCCAGGAAAACCAATTTTGAAAAGAGCAAATGAAGTGAAGCCCATTAAATAATGCCATTCATACAGTCATCACAGGCCTCTGAACGGCGATTAAAACAAGGGAAGAGTGTGAGCAAACTGTAAAAGCTCCATGTTCAGCACACACACACACACACACACACACACACACACACACACACACACACACACACACACACACACACACACACACACACACACACACACACACACACACACACACACACACACTCACACACACACACACACACACACACACAGAGAAACTGGACGTGAAGTAAAGAGGAGGTGAAACTAACTGATGAAGGAGAGTTAAAGGGAAAGTCCGGTTATATTTTAAAGCTCTTCTGAAATCTTTAACGTTACTTTGCTTTAATGAGTTTCAGCCAATCAGCATCGAACTTGTCTAAAGATGAAAACATCAGATTTTATAGTCTAAGCGTTTTTATTCTGGCTCATAAAACCAGCTCATGTTGTCCTGTTTGTTAATGATAGTAACTGGTGTTTAGCAGAGTTTCCTGCACTAACCTTTACTGATGTAATCTGACAGCTTTAAACAGTGCAAATGAGCCGTTATGTATGTGTATACAGCACACTCATTTGAAAGTGATTTCATGGCTAAAATACATGCAGGCATGAGGAGTTTTGTCAACATGAATGCTATGTATACACATGAGGAGCCATTCAACAGTGATTTAATTATAGCTTTGCCTATGCTGCGTATACAGGCTGTGAATGTAGCTCAAAGTCTGCAGGATGATCAGCCTCTCCTCCAGCGTCCCCCTCAATCATTCACACCCAAGTCCTGTTTGGAAAATTACATAATTCTCCTTATTAATGAGCGCGAATTGTACTCAACAATTAGAGATGGGTGGAAAATGTTAAGTTGGGTGTAGAGAGAAATGCTTCCAATTACACGGCGACACGGGGCCTTGTACCTTCCATCGGCTGGTAATTAAATCCACAAGCTTCTTAACGAGGCAGCCATGAAATAAGAGTTGAAGGGTTAATGCGACTATCATTTCTCCCGCAGACCGACTCCATGAGGCGCGCGCACACGCGCACACACATTAGCATAAATAGATTCTGAGCAGGGAGCGCACCCAGCCTTTACCTTCACTTTTTATGACTAAAAAACACAGAAAGAGGCTGACGCTGCGTCTGGGAACCAAATAAACGGAGACCCCAAACGTTCTATTAAAGCTTCCTAAAAGGTGTCATGTTGTTTTGATTTCCTATTTCTATCCCTGAATTATTCCTTAGCTGGTTTTTATTTTCAGCTAAATCTGAAAATCTGCCGGTTCCTTCGCAGCATGACGTCACCAGGAGGTGGTCAGAGCGGAGAGGAGATTCGTTTATAAAGAACAATTAAAGAACATAGTGCGCGTGCTCCTCCGTCTCGTTATTTACCGCCGCGGCCCCGTGGCGCGCGCGCGCGGCTCGGCAGTATTTGATCGTTTTGTGAACTTTTCACCTGACGGCCGTTATCAGCAGCAGCCCGTGACTCACCGTGATCACGGGACGGGTTTGAATTCGGAGTATAGATCTGGAGCGCGCGCAGGGAGGGGGTGTAGCGCGCGCGGGGATGTGCGGTCACTGCGGGGCCTGGAGCGTCTTTTAAATTCATTTTGTTTTTCTGTACATTTGTCAGCAATGTTAAATGAATCTGAAGCAGGAAGCTGATGAAACAGGATGACTGACATTTATTTAAAAATCAGACATGATGAAAGTTCTGCTTTAACCCCCCCATCGTGTCTGCAGGGCCCCTGCAGCCTCCAGCGGAGCTCCTATCAACCAGGAGGAGAAGGGAAGAGGAGACGGGCCTTCAGCTGCTTCCAATAAGCGATGAGTTTCATTTGGATTTCATTCCGCTCACAATGACCTGCCGACGTGTCAGAGAGCTGTCATTGTTGAAACCCAGCGGTGTGGGAAACCTCATCAGCTCCTCCGCGCGCATAATTAAAAACACCGGGAAAATATCAATGTCCCGCCAGAAATGAGCGCACTTCTTCTTTCAGAAAATGCATATAAAAGATATATGAGGCTGCTGTACTTCAGGGAAAGACACGGACTCTGTTAATGTAATTGTATTGGTGCTTTCTAACTCCACCGCCCTGCTCTGAACCATGACCCATGAGTTTGGCTCTCACCTTAGAGAGGGTCCCGCTGTAAACATCCTGCTGTTCTGGAGTCATGCCTTGTGTTTCTGTGAGCACCTGTAAACACGAAGAGCTGATCTGGCGTCAGTTCGCAGCTCTTCCAGAAGCAGACGCGTCCCTGTTAATGAGGCTGCAGCAGAAGCCTGCAGTGCACACACCGCTCTCCACTCCACATCATTAATATTGTATTGTTCATATCATGAACTCCTAGGTTACACCGAGCATGCATTTTTCATTGCGATAATCCTTAATTATTTTTATGCACCCTTAATCTTTCATATAGTTTCAGTGTTTTGCTTAAATATTTAATGGCACGATGATGCGGCTTGTCTTTCAGGACCCGGCTTTCTAAGAGGAGGAGGGGAGGTGGAGAGCGGCTGGAGCGGGGAGGAGAGAGACGGAGAGAAGTGATGAGAAAATGGATTTTAACGCCTCTCCCAGTATAAGCCTCCTCGGCTCGGCACTGTCTGGTTGAGTGACTAGGCCTCCAGTGGAGACGCTGTTTTAATTCACATCAACACTGACCTCATTCAAAATAATCCCCTCTCCCTTAATCGCTTTTTATTCTGGAGCTGCAACTCATTTCTTCAGTGAGCAAAAATAGATGACGCAGAAAAAGAGAAAAAAAACTTTAAATACTTTCACTAAATTCAGTCATTATTATTGTTTCAATTATTTAGCAGCATCTTAAAATGTTTTAATGTTTTTCATGACAAAAAACATGATTTAAAAAAATCATATTTATAAAAAAGGACTGGTCCTGATTTAACTTCATATTTAAAAGTTGATTTTTTTTTTACTCAGCACTAAATGAAATCCCAAACTGACAAAATTCAACTTTAAAAACAAGTCTAATGGAGCTGCCTTGTGCACATTAGATAAAGTAGCTCTCTGAAGTGGTAGCAGCCATTTCTGAGTCTCTTTAGTCCAATCAGCTTGACAACATTCATCCTGATGAAAGTGTTGTTGTGACAGACCTCAGCACTGGGTCTATGAGGACACTGACCTGTCAAATGTCTACTATTTTCTAAGTGTAAATCTGGGATATAAAGAGGACAATCAGCTGATGTTCGTAGAAAAGCTAATTAAATGTATAAAGGCACTAAATTGTTCATCAGATGATTCATCTCTAAAGTCAGATAACTTTCTCCATCATTAGTTTAAGGTCAAACGCCAAACTTCACCCTGCATGATCACCATGGCTTCAGGCTGCTGACAGAGGAGGGACTCTGCCCTCGGCTTTAAGCTCCTGCAGCTGCAGCTGAGAGGCAGATGGGCAGAATGGCTGCTGGTTCAAAGGTTCATACTCAGATGTGTTTATCCTCTCCTTCCATGGAGGGAGTGTTGTTTAATTCAAGCATCACATTCAAGGATACATTAATTCCATCTGACATGACAGGAACCGAGAGGGGATAAACCTCCACTGGTAATGTTCCTGTAATACCTATTGTATCATGATATATAAGTAATCTGGTTAGAGATGAAGCTGATTGATAGGGTGGAAGGATGAGGTGGGCTGGCTACAGGTTCAGAGCAGGAACATGGGGTTGTTTTTATCATTTCCTAAGAAAGAAGTTGAAACAACCAACGTAACATGAAGGAGGACATCACTGCCACTGCCCAAAATACATTTATAAATCACAAAAAGAACAACTTCCTTAAAGTGAAAAAAGTTCTATAAATAAATTAAATCAAATTTTTATTTTAAAAGACCTCCTGCAAACTGTATCCAATATACTTTTCACAAAATACTGAGTGCTACATTTCTGGATTTTTATTTGGTTACAGCATTTTGAAGTAAAACAGTTTATTGTGTACTTTTTAGATTTTGTTCCTTAATTTGTTTAAAAGTTGATACTTGTCAAAATAATTTCTAGAAATGATGAGTTCATCCGCCTTAATGTTAAAGTGTTTCTGATTCTCACTTTTGGACAGAGTTACCAGTTAGTGATGAAAAACAACCAACGTTTTTATAAAAAGACTCATTTTCAATGAAAAGAACCATTTTGCTCAACGTTGAATGTATCTGTCCTCCGCCTGCCTGTCCCTCCTCCACCAGGCCCCTCCTCTCCACACCTGTTTTATTGTGATGAGGAGACGCTCTTATCCCTTCTTCCTGATTCACTTATGCTCTGCTTTCACTGCACTTAACTCCCCTGGTGAACTTTAAGACCACCCAGGCTTTTACTGTACTGGCCTCCGATTCTTATCTGACTGAAAACCTACACTATGTATATATATATATATATATATATATATATATATATATATATATATATATATATATATATATATATATATATATATATATATACTATATACAAAATATATACACTATATATATATAATATATATATACACTATATAATAATAATAATAATAATAATAATAATAATAATAATAATAATAATAATAATAATAATTATAATAATAATGCATCAGTTTTATATAGAGCTTTTCTAGGTCACTCAAAGACGCTTTACAGAGTTGCATTATTCATTCACACAGTCATTCTCACCGGTGGTGGTAAACTACGACAGACGTCTGTAGCCACAGCTGCCCTGGGGCAGACTGACAGAAGAGAGGCTGCCATTCTGACCATCGGCCCTTCTGACCACCACCAACATTCACACACAGTCACACTCACATTCACACAGGCAAGGTGGGTGAAGTGTCTTGCCCAAGGACACAACGACAATCTAACCCAGCCAGAGCTGGGGATTGAACCGGTGACCCTCTGGTTACCAGACCGGCCACTCTCCCAACTGAGTATATATAATATACTATATATATATATATATACACTATATAATATACTATATATATACACTATATATAATATACTATATATATACACTATAAAAAATATACTATATATATATACACACTATATATAATATACTATATATACACTATTTATAATATACTATATATATACACTATATATAATATACTATATATACACTATATAAAATATACTATATATATACACTATATATAATATACTATACATATACACTATATAAAATATATAATATACTATATATATATACACTATATATAATATACTATATATATACACTATATAAAATATAATACATATACACTATATAAAATATACTATAGATATACACTATATATAATATACTATATATACACTATATAAAATATACTATATATATACACTATATAAAATATACTCTATATATACACTATATAAAATATACTATATATATACACTATATAAAATATACTATATATATACACTATATATAATATACTATATATATACACTATATATAATATACTATATATATACAGTATATAAAATATATAATATACCATATATATACACTATATATAATATACTATATATATACACTATATATACTATAAATATACACTATATATAATATACTATATATATACACTATATAAAATATACAATATATATACACTATATAAAATATACTATATATATACACACTATATAAAATATACTATATATATATACACTATATATAATATACTATATATATACACTATATATAATATACTATATATACAGTATATAAAATAAATAATATACCATATATATACACTATATATAATATACTATATATATACACTATATATAATATACTATATATATATACACTATATATAATATACTATATATATACACTATATAATATAATATATATACACTATATATAATATACTATATATATACACTATATATAATATACTATATATACACTGTTTATATAAAAATATATATACTATTTATATAAACATATAAAATATACATATATATATATACTATTTATATAAACTATACTATACTATACTATACTGTACTATACTATATACATATACACTATATATACTATAAATATATATACACACATATATAGTATATATGTATATGTATATATATTATGTAGTGTGTATATATATAAACACATGTTATATATACACTATATATACTATATACAAAATATATATACAATATATATATATATATATATATATATATACTATATACAAAATATATACACTATTTATATATAATATATATACACACTATATATATAATATATATATATATATACTATATAAATATACACTGCTATATATATAGTATATTTATATATATACTATAAATATTTATATATATCAGTGGCGGCTCGTCCATAGGGGGCACTGGGGCGCCGCCCTCCCTGATGTGCAAATAAAAAATAAAAATACATTTAAAATATATCTATATTTATTAAAATGTGTCAGTTATGCTTAATAACATGTTCCTAGATGATATCTGGATTATTTTCAAAGCATTTACAGCAGCAAATGTCCACAAACAGTGAGTTTTCTCCCAGAACGCTAGTATAGGATTTTTCCATAGGGGGCCTGGCAGAATCGCCCCTGATACACACACACACACACACACACACACACACACACACACACACACACACACACACACACACACACACATATATATATATATATATATATATATATAAACAAATTTGCAATTCTAACATCCTATAATGCAACCAGGAAAGAGAAGGAGTTCAAATCTTGTTAATTTTCTATAATAAGTTTATCTTCAGTTCGTAACTACATATGTACATTTACCAGTTCATAGGCAGTTCACCAGACCTGTAGCATCATGAAGACGATTCAGCAGCCTGATCTCCACAGAGCATCTCCATCCACAAAGGGCCCTACTGAGCACCGCGGTCCTGGATGGGCCACTGGCATAGTGTATAGTGTGAAAAGAGGAGCATAAGTGGAAGCTGAGTTCATCATCGTGGAGAAAGAATGGTAAATAAAATGCACTCATATGAAGCAAGAAGAGGAGGAGCAGAAAAGGACAAGGATGAGAGGAAGAAAAGGGAGGACGAGAGTGTCTTCACTGCTAATTAGCCACCTAGCTCAGGTCTTTTCTTAAAGAATACCATGATGGTGGGGACTAAGACGCTCACATACACACATGCTGGAGCACAGGGGAGTGTTGTGTGGGGGGTATAGCATCCTCCAAGTGTTAGGTAATTGGAGCGTTGTACCTCTAGAGAAAACTGCTGATTTCATAGGAAGTGCTAACAGGACCTTTGTGTGCCATGTTTCCCTTTTCCAGGGAGCCAAAGGGGCCAGACACAGAGAGAGCTCTGGGTGTATAGTGGGAACAGACCCAGCCATACCTGAGTACATCCAGCCACAGCGGTAATGAACCTCTTCACATGGCCGTTCACCCAAAAGAAAAAGAGGTGGATAAAGAAAGGAGGAATGAGAGAGGGGAGGGGGTGCAACCTAATTTCACAGCAGCAGAATAGCAGGTGGGACAAAAGGTCTAGCCTGAGGAGCAGAGGTGGGTGGGTGGGGGGCTTTATTAGTGGTATTCTCCTGCCCCATTTACACCATCTCTCTCCTCTGCAATGGAGCACTTATCACAAGTGTACCCATCCAGCTCGCCAATAGAAACAAGCAAACGCTATCCGTCAATGTTTACCATTAAGGTTCTGTCATTTGCAGATCCACCATATGTGGCAGATTAATGGGATACAGGCCCCTCGTTCCCTCTCTGTCTACCTCTCTTTCTCTCTAGTGTACGTGTAACACTCCGTGTGGCCAAACTCAGCATTGTTCTGAGAAACGGAGGATGAAAACAAGCCACAGAGACTGGAAACAAGTCGTAGAAAGAGAAGCAAAATGACTGTCAGCTGGGAGGTAAAACAATCAAAACCTGTTGGGTTTGATTTGTTTTGAGGGCCATTTAGAAGAAACACAAACCAGTTCAAAAGGAGATAATTATTAAACTAGGCTTTCTTATTAACAAACATTATCTCAGACAGGGCCCAGTGTCGGAAAATGGCCTCATTTATTACGATCAGTTTGTTAAAAGTAAATACATTTAGCTAAAAATGATTATTACTAATTAGTTTTAAAATTTGTTATAATAAAAAAACATGTTTTTTCATAAAACCATTTTTCATTTTGATGAAAATAATCCTCCATAAACAAAGATCTTGATATTTCTGTATCCATAACAAAACGTTTCCCTAACAACTCAAAACCATTTATCAGTACTGAAGCTAGTACTCCCCTGGTACTACATTACCTCTGTTATGTACATATATACATGTATAAGTACACACACACACACACACACACACACACACACACACACGTATATATATATATATAAATACTTATATATATATAATACATATGTATATATATGTATGTGTGTGTATAGATATAAATATAGATATACATATATATTCGTTTATATATACATATATTCACTTTTATATGGACATATAGATGTATATGTTTATTTACATGCTCATGTATATACTGTATATATATATATGTGTGTGTCTATAGATAGATAGATAGATAGATAGATAGATGATAGATAGATAGATAGATAGATAGATAGATAGATAGATAGATAGATAGATAGATAGATAGATAGATAGATAGATAGATAGATAGATAGACAGATAGATATATGATAGATAGATAGATAATTTTAGATTATATAGATATAAATAGATATATGTTTATGCATGTATCAGCAGGTATGTGTGTGTGTGTGTATATATATTTATTATATAGTGTTGAGGCTGCAGACTGGATTTGTGTTTGAACTCAAAAGTATTTGTAAAGAAACCAAAGCTCTCAGTTCTTCTCTGTTTGTGACACAACTCGTTCTCTGGTCACATCATACTGATCTCATCATTTAGGTTGTAAAAACATGATTTATGTTGTTGAATTTCAATAAACTCACAGTGTCATAGAGGGACAGAAACAACACACTGAACACATCTGGTGTAATCTTCTTAAGCTACAACATGAATAGTGTATATTAAAACAAACAGGGAGTTCGTGCACATGTGAAGATAATTCTGTCCCCAGAAACATGCTACTGTACGTTTTTCCCTGAAGCAAAGGAATCTTAAAACACTGAAGCCTTTTGTGTTCAGCTGTTAATTTTGTGTTGTCTGTTTTTGCACAGACTCTCAGTCAAGCTGTCGCTGAGAGACTGGCTGCTTCTCTCTGAATTACATACTGAACATCTTTGTCACCATTCTGGGCTGAATGGTGACCTACTGCCAAAAAGGCAGGGTGTAAAGGGGGAGGGGGGGGGAGGAGGGGAGACACTCAGGTGGTCCTAACTCCCCGTCTCCTCCTCTGTTGAACAAACATCTACACACTGTCCTTCTGTCTGTGGCTCTCTTCACCCTGGATGTCATTTATGTTCATTTAACAGGATGAGGAAGTGAGGGGACAAGGTGTGTGTGTGTGTGTGTGTGTGGGGGGGGGGTTCTTTTCTGTTGTGCTCTGAGCAACACGAGAGAACACAAAACACAAAGGAGAAAGCTCATTCTCTTTTTGTGACCTCTTTCCTCTATGTAACACACACACACACGCACACACACACACACACAAAGAGGATGCAGAAGTTGTCTTTCATTGGAAAAGATGGAGAACAGAAAGAGGAAAAGGGAGATGGAGGAGGAGAAGGAAAGAACCAGAGGATGAAAGAGAGTCCAGACTTCCACAAGCTGTCTCATTTGTAGCCGTTGAGCCTCCTGGTTGGTTCTAAACTGTCAGAAAGAAGAAGGAATGGATAAAATATCTGAATAAATATTTTAAAAAGGATTCTCACTATAAATAATTACAGTGTAATTATTTATATATGCTTACAGAAGCTGTCTAAAAACACCTTTTGCATTAAATAATTGTTTTCCTTAACCCTTTAAACCCTAGGCCTTTTTTTTTTTTTAGAGATTTGATCAAAAATGACACGCCCAAAATGAATTGAATATATCTCAGGAACTACAAGGTTTATTTGAATGGTTTTGGTACCAGAATAAAGGTCAGACTCCAGAAAATACTCCAAATGTCTAAAAATCAACACTTGTCTTTCTGACTGAAATTAAATAATATTGGCACACACCAGAAAAAAAAATTAATTTCCGCCTTAAAAAATCACTTTGCATCGTTATTATTCCCTTGAAAGTATTCAGTTGCAATCCAAAACATCTAGCAATCCAAAGAACAACATCTTACCCTTTGCTGAGCCACAATTAATGCCAATAAAGTGAAAACCAGGTGATGTAGAGAGGTATTAGTGGATAAAGATCCAGGCGGACCTCGTCATTTAGACATTTTGGCACATTTAGCCACCTGTGGGCCGTTACACAGTTCTCAGGGTTTTTTTTTCTTATTTTTTATATTTCACCATAGATAGTAGTTCCATCTAAAAAAAAATTGTTTTTGAGGATTTTTAGGAAAATCAACAAAATGGCTATTTACCCATTCAAGAAAAAAAGAGGTAGGACCACAGTGTTTATATTGGTGACAGGAGGAAATCCGCCTCCATTCCCATATTTGTTGCCAGCTATCTCAGTGAACTCTGCATGTAGGGTGATGATACACATGTTGTTGGAAAGAGCAGAGTTGGGCTTTAATTTAAACAGTGGTTTGTGAGGATAGGATTATGTTGAATTGTTACTTTTGTGTGTTTTTCTTGGTGTGTTAATTTAGCGTCTTTTTACGGTTTTTCTGTTTAATTGCTTATAATTGGAATTTAATCATGTTGAGGTAGAAAACGTTGTTTTCGTTGTTTAGACGAGATTCTTCCCGTTCAGAGGAGATGCATCATGAATATATTAATAAACATTATGCCCGTCTTTGGAAGGAATTTAAACAGGAAGTGGCATGGGTCCCCTAATCAGGGGACCCTAGGGTTATAAAACTAAAATTGATTGGTAACCTGTCTACCAATATTTTAATCTGAATACAAAAATATACCAAACACATTTAAATCAGGTCATATTCACAATCAAACTAACAACTAATCATATTTATAAAAACCTGTGCATTAAAAGATGCAGTGTGAAAAGTAAAGGAAACTTAAAGAAATATAGATGTTACCTGAATAACGTAAACATCTTACTCACTGGAGCTCAGCATGTCCTGGAATCACTTTGTAATTTATTCATTTTATTGATTTCTTCGTCGTTTTAACAACATTTAGACACAAAATCTATTCTTCCACAGAGTGCCAGCTTCGTTACAGAATTAGAAGAGTCCTGTTTAAATCCTAAAACAAAGAGAGCAGCAGTTCACAAATAAAGAAAAGCTGACATAACGATAGCTGTGTCCGTTATCCTTCATTACACCAGAGCTACAGAAAACAGCCTGACATCTCTATCAGTCAGAGAGGGGCGTGTCTGAAGGCTGGCCTTTCTCTGGAGCTTATAACGATAAGAGAAAGAAGCTCTGGAGGCATCTGAAGGACATTTAACACCATTTACTGGACCTGATCTAGAACACTCTGCTCTTCCTCTCAGCTGCTCCACAGCGGTTTGGCTCTCAGTCCCAGGATGAAGGCTTCGTTTTCATCACCAGTAACAATCGATGTTTCCATTTGACAACAACTTGCTCATGATGATGTCAGATGATGGGGATGTTCTGAGTTGGAGCTATACTAGTCAGGGCAAACAAAAGCCAAGCTGCAAAGATACAAAGCAACGTTTGTGATTACTAAATTATTATGATCTTTACCTGATCAACAATAGAATAAACACACCGTATTTTAATGAAGAGAACACAGTTTTTTGTAGGAAAGGATCTAATAATCTTTGTAGATATGAGACATCTGTGGATTTGATCGGTTCGCTGTATTTTAGTTTTTATCATCAGCAGCAACAGGATGTGGGTCAGTCTTTCCTTGATGTTTGCTGTATTCAGCTTTATGAATGGAGCGCTTCTTTGACTTTAGTAAAAGATAAATACTACACTGCAAAAACTGATTTCTATAAGAAAGTCAAACAGCCTTGTTTTTAGACATGTTGTCTTATTTTTGTCTAAAAATAAAATATATTCTTACACCCTACTTGAAATAGGCCAAATCTTCTTAAATATGGTCACATTTTCTAGATTTGAGCAAAAAAAAATATCTGCCAATGGGGTAAGCAACATTTGCTTGGCTAGGTTCCTTAACATTTTCTGCATTTAGAACAATTTGCTAGTTTTAAGGAATCTAGCCAAGCAAATTTAGCTTACCCCACTGGCAGAATTATTTATTTTTATTTTTGCTCAAATCTAGAAAATGTGGCCATATTTAAGAAGATTTGGCCTATTTCAAGTAGGGTGTAAGAATATATTTTATTCTTAGACAAAAATAAGACAAAATGTCTAAAAACAAGACTGTTTGACTTTCTTAGAAATCAGTTTTTGCAGTGTATTTACTTAAAGTTTTTTTATTTTAATAAGATTTTAATACATTTGCCTTTTCTCTTAGTGAAAGCCTGAACATTTATATTTTAGGAGCATCAGCAGCCTGTGCCAACATGCTGTTTTTATTCAATTGTAGCTTAGCGCAGACTGAGTTCTTCTCCTTACTTAGGTCTCTATGAATACTTTATCAAACAAAAAGCAAAACGTATACATTTAAAAATATGCGACAATTTGTTTGTTATTTTAGTCCTGCAGGTTACACATCAGACTAAAATGTTTCTGCTATATTTTTCAAAAATCTCTTAAGATCTATATAAGATAGAGAGCAAGGATCAGCCAATAGATGCCAAAGTAAAGACCAGAGCGTTCCCACAAGCTGACGGGGAGGACGGTATGAGTCCAGACAGAGGTGCAGTGCACAGACACACAGGTTTGTGTCAAAGAGAGCTGATGGACAGGTTTGACTGACAGGAAGACAGACACATCTTTGGCAGCCCAGTCAGTCCCATTATGGCGCAGGGGTGTTCCCTCTACAGTGGAAGCTGTCACTCCTCTATCGCTCAAATGAAAAGCCACTCTAGCCGGGGACGCGCTGCTACGGGCTGAGAAAGCATGTCATCTTTTTCTTTTCTTCCCCCTCTTGGTGATGTCTCGCTCGATAAAGGAGCAGCCACAAGAACAATGGGAACGACGGACGAGAAAAGGACAGAGAAAGACAGAGAGATGGGGGAGAGGGCGAGAGCGAGATGGGGCGTTTTGACATCTGAATTACATTTCTATCGCCTCAGACATGAGAGAAGAATGGAGGAGAAAAGAAAGATGGGAGGAGATATGGAGGCGGGACGCCAAACCATCACTTAGATGTTTATTTTAACTTCACTCTATTTGGCTGGCATCTAAAAAACTAAAACCTCTGCGCCTGTGACATGAGCTCTTTGAATAAAGCTGGAAGAAAGAGCTAATAGAAACGTGATATTTGTGCTGGTTGGTAGAGGAATCTGGATCGGGAGAAACTTCTGGAGTTCCTCACGCTGCAAATACCACACAGGAGGCCTGACAAAAGGACAGACGGTAATAAAGACTGCTGCTGAACGATAACCAACACTACCTGCACATGCATGTCCCACAGAATCCCCATCCTCCGATCCAGCCCCTCATTAATGTCAGCTGTGGCTCATGTGGTGTAAGAAAACAACAAAAGCCAAGCAGGTAAACAATGAGCCTTAATCCACTCAGTAATTAGCTTCCCTTTATCTCATTATCCTATTTCAAGCTCCTTTCTTGTACTTTTAACTTGTCACACATTTATTTCTGTGTGTGGCGCACATAGAGTGCATATGTAAATGTGTGTGTGTGTGTGTGTGTGAGCGTGTGTGTGACACCCAGCCCTCTATAACCTCATTAGAATCTTTCAGGTCCTGCTGTGCGCCCATCCACACACTCTCACACTGCTTTGATTTCTCAAAGTCTAAAGATGTCAATCACCTGCCTCTCTCAAGTCAGAGCAGGGGAATTCACGCACGCAGGCACAAACGAATGTGCGCGCCTGGAGCCGTGCACGTACACAGACACGCATAAACTATCCATCAACGTCCTCCTCCCACTCCCCTCCATTTCTATCTCGCTCTCCCTCGTCACTCCCCCTCAGCTATTCCACTATTTGAGAGTAATTTCATGTGCCAGCGTGGTGCATAATACACTTTTAATGGACAACTAATTCTCTGCCATTACTTCGTCAACATGATTACGGGATCTGCCGCTCGCAATCCTGAGGAGTTGGGCCCAGGCTTTTAAAATATGCACAAGACATTAATGTGTCTCTATTCAGCTTTACATCAGGGGATGTCAGCCATTTACATAATGCTGCCATTGAGGTCTGTGACAGCCTGCCGCTCTCTCCCTTGCCCCCGCTCTGTGTTCCGACATGATTTCTTTCCACAAAGGGCCTTGGAGCACTGCCTTTTTCCCTTTGCCTCCCTCGCTCTCTTCGATTCCATGAATACTCGCACTTTCCACCAATGTCATGGAAGAGACGGCAGAGAAACGAGGGGGGAGAAGGAGAGGGAAGCAGGGATTAGATGAGGCTGGTTTTTCTAAAGGGGCTGTGAATGGGGAAAGTTGCCTTTCCATCACCTGTACAAAGAAGGAATATCAGACGATAAAAAGGGATGAGTGTATAATTTGACCACTTAAATGGCTAGTTCATTAGGCCTGTCAGGCAGAGCACTCCTCTGCCTGTTGGGAGGCATGATGGCACATATGCTAATCCTCTTCCTGCACTGCAGAAAAGATTCTGATTTTGTTTTTTGAAAGAAAACACACAGAGAGCAAACCCTTTTCTGTATATTAGAACAAGTCAATTGGAGCTTTAAATCTTCTTAGATTGAGTCACAACTCGGTTTGAGGAGTGAATCAATCCAGATGTTTTTATCGGTAAATATTTTAAAAACATCAGACCATTTAGGCTTCTGTACTCTTCACAGTTCCTTATTCCAAAACAGCTGAGGAAGGTTTACATTTAATTCACTAATGTGAATGTTGTAAACAAACAGAAAGGTCTCACAGTTTGGAAATATTAATACAGTATTTTCTAGCAAAAAAAACCCATTTAGATATTTAAGGTGATTTTCTCTAAGTTTTGAAAATGCCTGGAGCTGCACCGTCAGTGTGTTTGATCAGTCAAAAAACAATAAAACCACAAGTCTCATCTCAACACAAACAGGAGAAAATCTGAAATCTAGAATCTGGAAAGAGATTCAGAATGATCAAACAGAGCCCCCCCCCCCTCACAGAGCCTCCACGTGAAAGAGGCAGCACGACAACGTTACCTCTGATGAGTTCTAGTGGGTTCCTCTGTTAACGGATGTTCTGCTCCTTATTTCTCTCTGGCTGGTTTTGACAGCAGGAGAACCAGATCAATAACTAGCATCATGTTTTTATGTTTTAAATGTCCTTCATAGCCTGATCTGTTAAATATTTATGTTTAAAGCTTAAGGATACATATTTATACTTAATAATATTTAATTTTCAGTTTCATTTAATGCTTTACAGAAATAATAAAAATTGAAAACTGATTCAAAGTTGAAGCTACATGTGAAGAGACCTGACGACACAGGAAACGTTCTCTCAGCTGGCAGGAAGTTCAGGCAGTGGCTGAAGTTCATAATAAATCCGGTTTCATCAGGTTTGGTACCTTTTGGCCTCGGTACACAGCCTTGCGTGCGGTGTTTGTGAAGCTAGTCTCCAGTTAAATCAAAGCTCCTGAGCTTGTTATTGTCTCTGCAGGAACATTTCCTATTGAGGTCCTTTTGATGTGTGAGACAGACCACAAGTGGCCACAGGGGCCAAATACAGGAAGTTCTCCTTTATGTTGTCAGACGCCATTTTGTCAGGTCACAGATAGTTTATGAGTCTCTGAGGAGTGTTACGGCCTGGCTCAGAGCCAGAACACATGGGAAGACACGTGGGAGTTTTGTTCAATAAAATAATTTATTATAAAGCAAAACCAGAAACTAAAAGTCCAGTCCCCGGGGTGAGGAGCTCCCTGAAGCCGCTCTCAGTCAGACTCCTCTCTTCTCTGGTGACTGAGGTGTGTCTCAGTCAGGGAGTCGTCTCCACCCTGTGAGCAGAGCTGGTCTTCACACAGCTGGTCTTCACACAGCTGGTCTTCATACAGCTGGTCTTCACACAGCTGGTCTTCACACAGCTGGTCTTCACACAGCTGGTCTTCACACAGCTGGTCTTCACACAGCTGGTCTTCATACAGCTGGTCTTCACACAGCTGGTCTTCACACAGCTGGTCTTCACACAGCTGGTCTTCATACAGCTGGTCTTCATACAGCTGGTCTTCACACAGCTGGTCTTCACACAGCTGGTCTTCACACAGCTGGTCTTCACACAGCTGGTCTTCACACAGCTGGTCTTCACACAGCTGGTCTTCACACAGCTGGTCTTCACACAGCTGGTCTTCAGACAGCTGGTCTTCAGACAGCTGGTCTTCATACAGCTGGTCTTCAGACAGCTGGTCTTCATACAGCTGGTCTTCACACAGCTGGTCTTCAGACAGCTGGTCTTCACACAGCTGGTCTTCAGACAGCTGGTCTTCACACAGCTGGTCTTCAGACAGCTGGTCTTCATACAGCTGGTCTTCATACAGCTGGTCTTCACACAGCTGGTCTTCACACAGCTGGTCTTCACACAGCTGGTCTTCATACAGCTGGTCTTCATACAGCTGGTCTTCACACAGCTGGTCTTCATACAGCTGGTCTTCACACAGCTGATCTTCACACAGCTGGTCTTCATACAGCTGGTCTTCATACAGCTGGTCTTCATACAGCTGGTCTTCATACAGCTGGTCTTCACACAGCTGGTCTTCACACAGCTGGTCTTCATACAGCTGGTCTTCATACAGCTGGTCTTCACACAGCTGGTCTTCACACAGCTGGTCTTCACACAGCTGGTCTTCACACAGCTGGTCTTCACACAGCTGGTCTTCACACAGCTGGTCTTCACACAGCTGGTCTTCACACAGCTGGTCTTCAGACAGCTGGTCTTCAGACAGCTGGTCTTCATACAGCTGGTCTTCAGACAGCTGGTCTTCATACAGCTGGTCTTCACACAGCTGGTCTTCAGACAGCTGGTCTTCACACAGCTGGTCTTCAGACAGCTGGTCTTCACACAGCTGATCTTCACACAGCTGGTCTTCATACAGCTGGTCTTCATACAGCTGGTCTTCACACAGCTGGTCTTCACACAGCTGGTCTTCACACAGCTGGTCTTCAGACAGCTGGTCTTCACACAGCTGGTCTTCACACAGCTGGTCTTCACACAGCTGGTCTTCACACAGCTGGTCTTCACACAGCTGGTCTTCAGACAGCTGGTCTTCACACAGCTGGTCTTCACATAGCAGGTCTTCACACAGCTGGTCTTCAGACAGCTGGTCTTCACACAGCTGGTCTTCACATAGCAGGTCTTCACACAGCTGGTCTTCAGACAGCTGGTCTTCATACAGCTGGTCTTCACACAGCTGGTCTTCAGACAGCTGGTCTTCATACAGCTGGTCTTCACACAGCTGGTCTTCACACAGCTGGTCTTCACACAGCTGGTCTTCACACAGCTGGTCTTCACACAGCTGGTCTTCACACAGCTGGTCAAACCAGTAGCCAGCTCTCACCCAGCTCCTGCAGACAGACAGAACAGGCAGAACCACAGCAGGCTGCAGGCCTGGGGTCGTAACAGGTCAGGAGCTACGTGAGTTTGACTTTATTCATAAAGTGAACAGATGGTTTTAATAATTTTAAGATTGAATTAAAATAATTTTACTGAAATTTATTCTATTTTGTGAAAACTGTCTAAAATGGAACATCTGCTTTTTAAACCTTTACTAATCAAAAAGAATTCATTTTCAACATATAGAAACCTGTCATAAAGAAGATTTAAACTATGTCTATTTTTAACTAAAGTATCATAGAACTTGTTTTTTCTTTGTGTACAGTGCATACTTGACATGAACAAGCCGGCTCTTTGACCACAAGTGATGGAAGTGTGTGAGAATGTTGGACGCAGCTCTAGTCTGAGCAGTAATTGCCTCTAATGGAAAGACATATAATAGCAAGAGAGTAGGAAGGCCATATACCAGCTAGGAGTGAGAGTACTTTCTTTAGAAAACGGAGGGAAAAGACTCTGAAAGATTGTGTGTGTGTGTGTGTGTGTGTGTGTGTGTGTGTGTGTGTGTGTGTGTGTGTGTGTGTGTGTGTGTGTGTTTGTGTTTGTGTGTGTGAGCGTGTGTGCGTGTGCGTGTGTGTAGCTACATGCACAAATGGAAGTCCTGCATAAGAGGAAACAGGTGTGTGTCCACCTGTCCAGAAAGCTGTGTCATTGGTTTGGTGTGTAATTTCTCACTACTACCATTAAAGGCAACACTATTCTCCCCATGGATGCATGGATATGTGTGCACGTGCACTTTAGTGGGGCCAGAAAGACAGCAGTCCAAAGCAGAAGGAGAGTGTACAGCTCAGGTAGGAGCTGTTATTGTGTATGAAGTGTGATTGTCCTCTGAAAACTCAGACGGTTTAAGAAAACCTCAAAAAAACATTTCCAGTTTTCTACAACACGCTTTCACTTCAGTCATCTCCCCCAAAAACACATCTTCTTCTACGTTTGAGGTGATTTTAATTTATGTTTTTATTTCTCCAACTGTTTGATTTGATCATGACTGTAAAGGTGTGGTTTTATACTGAGCTAAATATTGTTGCTGTCAGGTCAAAACCTTGTATCTCCAAAAGTTGGGAGGGGGGGGGGGGGTCACAGCTTCACACTCTTTTTAACACTTTCTTTTATAAAGTTACCTATCAGACCACAGATATGTGTGAAAGATCAGCTGATTTATGTAAAAACATGAAAATAATAAAAAATGGAAAGATGAGGTTTTAGCCTGACAGCAATTAGCGGTTGAATGACTTCATATTTTTTAAAGTCGAGAAATGAAAGCTGAGTCGACGTTGACTTTTCGCTGATGACGTCATACAGACGCGGTAGACAGGACGGCTTTATAAAACTTGACAGGTTTTATTGCAAAAACCTGTTTCTAATGCTGACAACAAACAGCTCAGAGAACATTCCTAAACGTATCGAGAGCAGCACTTTGGTTTTACTCTCAAGTCTTTTAGACTAAACTAGTTTTAGTCACATCTATATGCAACACAGTTTTAGTCTAGTTTGTGGTCTAACGTTAGGCCATACATGTTGCTATTTAATGAACAAAATCACTCAAAGCTCGTTAGCTTAGTCGTTAGCTCATTGGAGGTTTGAATGGATTGAATGTAGCGCTGCATTTTTAGTAAAACAAAAGAGACAAACAAAGCAAAGACTCCCCATGAAGTTGATTGAAGAAGGACAGTCGATCAGCAGGGTCGTCACACGCTGTCAAGAACTCTTTGAGTAGATATCCATTTTATTAGCGCAGCGCCAGAGAGACGATAGACGGATCAAAGGATTAACCCCAGTCCCCCTCAAAATAAAAGTTCATGTGATCGACAGTAAAATTAGTTCACCTAAATAACGTCTCACAACTTCACACAGAGCGTTTTTGTCTCGTCGCGCTGACGAATACCAACGGCTCATCTACGTCTGAGGAATCCATTTTATCAGCCACTCTCACTGATCAGCGACTAGTCGACGTGAGGCATAAAGAGTCACGACAGAGCAGAGGAGTCGACTAGTCGACTGGTTCATGCAACCCTAACAGCAATACTTTGTTCCAGAATCATTGTTTTTAAGGTGGAAACACAGAGATAAGAGGGATTTTTCATCTAGGGCTGTCGTGTTTTTTTTCTTGAACATATTTATTCTGATCTAAAACATTAAGTAGGCCTATCTTTGATTTGATTTCAGATCTAAGTTGATAATAGAGAAACTGTTCTCTCATTCCAAACCTCTGAAATCATGAATTAAACTTTATGAGTTCATGTCCTCAGAAAATAACAGTGGCTATGCTAGTTCAGGAGACGAAAAGACTGAAGATTCAAGAAATACATTTAAAATCACACACGTGTAATAAAAACCTTCTGCACTAAAACATGTTTTATGTCTAATTGTATATATATTAATAATTCATAAAGGACTACAATGGATGAATTATGAATTCATGTAATAATTTTACAGGATTTCAACTTATTTTTGTTTAGTAATAAATGTTGACATGCTCTTAACTTAAGCATGTCTATGTGTGTGTGTGTGTGTGTGTGTGTGTGTGTGTGTGTGTGCGTACATCTCCATAAAGGGAGTAAAAAGATAGAACCTTTTAGACAGAGAACTAACCATAGATATCATATATATCACTAGATGCCCTATGTGGGACTCTACAGCGTCCCTACATGGCGGCCATCTTGCTTCGTACAGCTGACGTTCTGCTCTCTATGGCAGCAGATGGAAGGAAAGTGATAAACTTAACTAAAAGCACTCATAACTCGATGAAAAATTAACAGATTTACAAACGGGTTACTTTTTTTTTACAACCCTTATTATGTATAGACTTGAGATTTGATACTTTTACAATTTATGAGTTTCCTGACCATTATCGTTATATTTTGATATATATTCACAGCCACGTCTCTGACGTTTATAAAAATGCAAACCGTTTGAAAATCGGTTAAAAATTGAGCAAGTTAGAGGTATTTAATGGTACATGCTCCATTGACACCAATGTAAGAAAGAAGGCAGCTGTACGAAGTAAGATGGCCGCCGGCGTAGGGACATCAGGGTCCACTGACAAACAGCGCGGGTGAGACATCTAGTGATATATATGATATCTATGGAACTAACTACTTGGCGTGTTCAAAAGGAAATTCAAAGAAAAAATTGTAAACTCATACAACCAATGACAGAAGAACAACTAGTACAGAAACAATAAAAGAGAGAAACCAGTTTAGCTCTTTAGCAATCAAACTGTAAGAGTAACAGTCCAACACTCACAACACTAACAGAACAAAAACTAAACTAGAAAATGTAAATATGTAAATAAAAAAGTGATTTGTAAACTGAAACTTGTACATCAGTTATATCAGTTATACACTTTGGTTTCAGACGAGCCCAATTTTGATTGTGAAAGCTAGAATTAGTCTGTGAATGTACAACAAGAAGCTCAAACTGTGATTATGTACAAGAAATTCATAATTGTATAAAAAGATACAATCAAATTAAACTCCTTCATAAATATATTTCATTATTTATTCCTTCTTTGCCTCATGGTTTGTTTTTTCCTGGTTTCAGTTGTTTTGAGGAGAATATAGAGCATCAGAGAGACGCCCTGTCCACCTGTGGTCCAGGACATGGACACTCCGGATTTGTCCCTGGTGTTGCAGACAGTTGTTCGTCAGGTCATGACAGAACCAGTTTAGAACAACGCTGTGTAAACCAGTGAGTGGTGCCGGACAGCTGTGACAGCGTGAACACACTCATTAAAACATTTGTTCAAAAAACGTCGTCGACTGTTGTTTTTGTTTGAGTCCGTTTTTCTGTACGAAACGGGAATTTTTACACAAAAGTTTCAGACAAAACCAATTTGTACCAAATGTTGTAAAATAAAAACATCCCAAACAAAACATTGACAGTAAGTACAAAAATGATTATTTCCATTCAGGTCAAGATCAGTTTTCTGAAAAGGCGTCTGAACAAGACCGTCAACACTAGAAGTTTTTTCTGAACGTTGCCCGATGTCAAAAGACTTTGTAAGACGAGATCTTTTTACAAACAAAAAAATGGTGAAAGCGTAATTGATGACATTTTAAAACATTCCATCTCTCAAAATAAATTAAAGTCTGATTCTCTTATAATATTGTCTTTGACTTTGAAAGCTCAGCAGTGCCAGTGTCCCGGTGGTGACAGGTAAAAACACATGCTCTATCTGATGACAGACATTTCAATGAATAGCTGAACAGTGCCATTAGAGAAGGCTTGCAGCTATGCAGATCACAGAGCAACAGGACCATGATATTGCTATTACCTGCTGTTGACACACGAGATTTCATTTACATTTTGATCCAACCTAAACACACAGTGTTTGTTTGTGAGAGTTAGCCTCAAATTGTGAATATCAAAACACTAATCAATATGTAGAATAACTTTGAGAAATGTCATTGTAAAACATGAAAACTGACGCTGTGCTCCTTCTCCTGTCTTTGTCTCCGTTTTCTCTCCTTTTCAGGCCTTTTGTTGCAGACTCTCATCCTTCACTTCCTCCTGTTTTTCAACCAACCCACTCTCACTTTTGGGGGCTTGAATAGGTTGTCGGCGAGAGACTTGTCTGTGTTTGTGTTTCATGTTGTCAATGGAAATGGCGTTATCAATTAGTGCAGCAGTGGGAGCCCAATTAACAGCATCAAACAGCTAATTAATAGAGCTGTGTGAGTTCGTCGTGCACAACAGAAAGCTGCATGACTCTAAACCAGCACAGCCATGTTATAGCATGAGAAGGCAGCAGGGGACATAAGGCTATACAATGGTACAGTCATGTGCTCACATGTACACGTGCACAGTAACACATTTAAGCACCTATTTTCTACCTAAAAGGGCAAAAATGTCTAAAATTGAGTAAAAGCAAAATGCAGACACGCTAACACGGAACGATGTAAAGGTACAGCGCTCAGTCTGTACGCATCACTGATGCAGCTGAGACTCAAACACCAGCTGAATCAGGTCAGGTCGCGTTCAACTTCACTCAACACTTTTCTGTCTTTTACAAAACTGAGGCATTTGCAACAAGCATGAATACTAATCTACAACCTTTATAGAGAAATAATGTCTCACTTTAAAGTTTTAGGACTTCATTTTGTAAACACTGGCTTTAATTGATCATCCTCTGGTCAAAAACGTGTCTAATTTACCAAACAGACTGAAGTGCTGCTCAGTGAAGAGTCACTTTGGAGCTGAAAGAGTTTTGATAGTGAGCTGAGCCTCACTGATGAAGACTACATCCCATCTCTCTGTCCGGGTTCAGGGTCAGAACATCCCTCAGAACAAACTGACAACCTGCAGGATTCACTAAAACCTTCTTCTGTCTCAAACATAAAGCGGCGCCCAAACACAAACAGGACATGTTTCCCTCTGATGAGCAGCTCTTAAAGGGCTGACATGTATAAAACAAACCAAAACTATTACAGACATCTCTTCTTCTTCCATCCACCGACAGTGAGGTGACACCAGGCCGTCAGCGTTCACTCGGTTTACTGCCACACCACGGATTAAAGGTGGTGGTGTTGTTTAGCTGAGGAACAATTTGACCCAAATGGGACATGTCTGCATCATCCTCTGAACACCTAAGAGGAAAGAGTTGGCTCTCTTTGTTCCTATCGAGGCTTGCTGGCACAGCTAGGCTGCAGGGGAATCAGGCCAGCGACTGCAACAAGTAAAGTGCTCAATTTTTGTCTCAACAGCTGGGTACTTGTTTGAATCAACTGGCATCAAAGGGCACAAAATGTACTTTAGACAAATGGCTCGCTAGTCGGCCGTGGCTCACATCCAGTTTAGACTGGGCTTTGGTGAAGAGCTGCACAGGTAATCACACACATGACAAAATAGCCGCGAGAGAACAGAGAGTATGTGCATTTACACATGCAGGGCAACAGTAAGCAGACTCTTCTGAATTGTGCCAGTTTTATTGAGGGGTTCCAATATTTTTAGCACATACTCAGCTCAATCCATCGAAGCCAACGACAAAACGAGAACCCGAGGCTAGCGGGCTCTTGACAGATGACAGTCTGCCAGAGCCAGAGGCTAAACTCAAGCTGAGGCTGAGTATTCTCCCTGTGCAGGATAAACTCAGGCCATAAGCTCTGAGTCTAAACTCATTGGCTGGAAAAGTGGCTGCACTTAGAGCAAGTCTGTGACACACACACACACACACACACACACACACACACACACACACACACACACACACACACACACGCACACATTTAGACAGTTTTATATGCAGAGAAACACAAGAAATGATAAGAAAATTATCAGCCAGGCATCATTCCCTGGTCAGTTTTTAGTTTTTAAGAAATACACTTGATCACTTTCTTTCTGCCATTTACACACACACACACACACACACACACACACACACACACACACACACACACACACACACACACACACACACACACACACACACAGGAGGTTGTGGTTATGGCTTAGGGAACACTCCAGTTCTATTCAATCAAACAGAGTACTAGGACTGAATCAGCTAAAGGTTAATTGCACCAATGTCCTTGTGCACATATGGACAGGTGTGTGTGTGTGTGTGTGTGTGTGTGTGTGTAGCAGTGAGTGTATCTGTTGAAACCCTTACCCAACTGCTGTATTGAATCAAAATGCCTTTTTGTTGCAGCAGGATTAGTGTGGACATAATCTATGTACATTTCTCCCTGAGGAGGCAGACTGGAGTGTTTTCCTCCACCCAAACAGAGAAGCCAGAACATTGTTTGGAACAGGTGCATGCCACCCTGTAGGCTATTACAAAGCAATGTGGGGAAATGACAGATTTTAACATTTAACTGATGGTAACTGTTTAATCTAATTAAATAATGCACATTTGTATTTTAAAGCTCTACAAAAAGGAAACTAAATGTAGCCTCTGGTTTAAAGCTGCATGCAGGACGTTCAGCCAGTGGTCATATTTGCATGTGGTTGAAACTGACCTTTGTTTTAAAGCAGAATTCTGCAGTGCTGTTCTGGGAGGGCTAAGAGTCAGTGGCAGAGTGCCGGGCTGCGGCCTCATTGACCTTCAAAGCAGAGACAAGGGCCCACTCCATCCCGCCAGCACCACTTGTGGCAAGAAGAGAGGCTCGTTGACTGGCCCCTAATGGCCCCCTGGCCCACGGGAACATGGGTCATCAGGCTGGAACCGTTTCCCTGGCGACTGCAGGCATATAGGCCAAAGTGGGGTGATTGGAAGGGCGAGAGATAATAGAAAATGGAAACAACAAGGTGAGAAGGCAGACCCGTGGGCACACAAGATGATTCAAAGAAAGTTTGATGGACTGATGTTTTCTGAGCATCACTGGTAAAAGAGACTGTTTCATCAACTGTGAGCATTTTTACAAGAAAATGTAAGAAAGGAGACAAGTTCATGGAACTGATTCATTTATGCTTTAAGTTTGGTAACTTTTGGGGTTTAGTTTGCAGAGAAACCATCTAATTGTGACAAGGAGGAACCGAAGGATGTGAGGGTCGTGGACGTTGTGCAGAGCCAGGCATGGGGGGTAAAGTCCACCGCTGGTCAGAAACAGCAGCTTTCACCATCAGACCAAAGCTGATTTCATTGGACTGCTTTGATTGTCGTTCTGGTTTGATTTTTAAACATTTTTGCAGAAAAACCTTTCCAAATACACTGACATCTTATCTAATTACAGCGTAACACACTGGTTATGCATGTCGAGTTACGTCATCATTTAAAAACAAGTCAAATTAAACTCAAATAGTAACATGAAAATACATTTTATATCAGGGCCGGATCTAGCCAGCCCCACTAAGGGGGGCAGGTAGAACATCAGGGGGGCCAGTCTGGACATGCTAAGAATTTTTTTAGTCATTACACCCCCCCCCCCCCAATCCCTTAAATGCATCAAAACTATGACATCATCATATCAGTTCCTCTATCCATAGATTTATGTTCATATTTGATCCCTACCCTCTGCATTTACCCGGGCTTGGGACGGAATCAGTAGGACACTGGCTGATGCCCTGTTGAGGCTGACCTCATCTGGTTAGGTTTTGTCTTTTTTTTGTTCTTTTTTGTGTTTTTTTGTTTTTTTTTCTTTCTTTCTGTGTCATTTCATTTTTGTCTTTTATTTGATTTTATTTGTATTTGTATTTTTTTAATCTTATCTATCTATTTAACCCTTATTTTTTGTCTTTTAGATTATTATTATTTTTTTAATCTCTTATCTGTTTAACCTTTTTTTCTTTTAGATTTTTTAAATCTTTTTTTATCTATCTTATATTTGTATTGAACCTATATTTTGTTTTATATTGCTTTTTATCTTTTTATTTTTTCCATCTTATCTATTGAACCTCTCTTTTTTGTCTTTTACTTTATTTTTAAATTTTTATCCATATATCCTTTATCCATTTTCTATTGTTTATTGTATTTCTATCTTTTTTATTTCTTTTTTGTATATTTGTTAGTTGTTTTGATTTCTGTAATACAGCAGGAGTCGTCTGCTTTTCTGTGCAAAAGTCTGAAGGAATGCGTCCAAATCCAGGCCTGTTGTTCTGGCCTTCTCATGAGCCAAAATAACTAAGTCTCTCTTTCTCTCATGTAGCGTAGAGCGGCGGAAGGGTGAAAGAACACGAGTCAAAGTGGAGAAAGAGCGCTCACAAACGGAAGAGACAAGAGAGTGCTCACTCTGACCATTTTTCACTAAAATATTTTTGAAATTTGTTATTTCTGCATGCAATCGCGTTTGGGGGGGCAGTCATGGAATTTGGGGGGGCAATGCCCCCCCTTGCCCATGCCTACATCCGGCCCCGTTTTATATTATGAAACAACTATTTGAACCTAAACAGTTGCTCAGCTGAGCTTCCCGGGTGAATAAACACGAGGATTTTGTGGCTCACAGACCAACATGGTGTCCCACAGACAGGCTGATGTTCTCACTGATTAACTGACAGGAAGACAAAATGTAGAGCTCATTTAGTACAGCTCCTACAGCTTAATGTTGGCTCTCTCCAATAATACACAACCAAGAGACTGTCAGCATTCAGAGGAAGGACTCTGTCTCATCCTACATGTCCTACAAGCCTGTTTCCTCTTTCTCCATGTCTCCTGCTTCCACCCAGTCTGACCTAATCAGCGATACGTTGAGTGCTTCATCCACAGCTCAGCCCCCTCAATTAGCAGCCCGTTGCCATAAGCTCATGAGTAAGAATCACAATGAAATTGCATGTGTGTGTGCATACTGCCACCCTCCAGAATGACCTCAGCTCCCTTCAGCCAGTCAGCTAATAAGTTAGTGAGTGAACTTAGCATCCTGCATAGAGAGGTTTAATGGGAATTAAAGATGGAGAGGCTGAATGGAGAGAGGAGACCTAGACAAGAACTACAGACACACAATCAAACTCACAACCCACATCTGTAACAAACACCCAGAATCCTGAGCATTTACCACTATCTGTAGACATACACTCCTCCAGTCCCTCCACCATAAAACACATCAGAGCCATCAAGGCCAGTGTGTGTGTGTGTGTGTGTGTGTGAGGTGGCGGCAGCTTCCACTCAGCCATGTCAGCTTTTACTGAATGGCTTTCTAAACAACACAAAAATAAAATGAAATAAAAAAATGCTCTCAGGCTGCATTCCACTTCACGAGCACAAACAAACGGATCAAAAAGCCATTCCAGGGGGACGAGTGGGAAGTGAGGCGGGGGTGCAAGCAGGAAAAAAAGCCCCTTTAAAAACAGAAGAGGAGAAAGAGGGGACAGGAAGCAGGAAAACACCAGAGTGACTCCACTACCGATAATGAGCAGATCATTTAAAAAGCCAGGCCTTGGAGTTAGAGAGAAGAGGGGGAAGGCTTGAAAGGTTTTCAGAGAAACTTAGTGATGGAGGGAGGGGTGGGGGTGGAGTGGAGGATGTTACCCAGAACGATGTGAGTCCAGGTCTGTGAAGTGGACCACATGAACCCACCTGAGTTCACAGGTTTCAGCTCAAATCCAATAAACTGTCAATAAAAAGCTAGCTGGGATCTTAAAACCACAACACGAGGTCAGAACTATTTAATACTGGAAGGTGTAGGTTAGCACAAATGTTTCCTTATGATTATGTGTGTGAAGTTCACATTTTTGTTTATGTTTTTAATAATAATAATAATAATAATAATAATCTTTATTTATAAAGCGCCTTTCATACAGAAAAAACTGTAACTCAAGGTGCTTAACAAGTTAAAATGACCCCACATAAACCACATTCCCATCCCTCCCCCATAAAAAGCACATACATACGCACACACACACACACACACACACACACACAAAGGACATTGGGCTGAGTACAGATGAGCAGGTTCTAAGGAAACGCCATCAGAGGAGCCCTCTGCACCGGCAGCAGCAGGTCAACAGCAGCAGCCAACGCACCGACACGGGGCGACCAGAGGGGGCAGGGCTGAGACCCCACCTCCACCTGGAACCACCTGGAGAACCAGAGGGGGCGGGGCTGAGACCCCACCTCCACCTGGAGAACCAGAGTTTTATCAGCAGAGTTTGTGCTTTCAGTAGAAAGCTGAACAAACTTCACTGAATATTAAGTTGTGTTTCTGACCTTGGTGGCTGTTTTTTATTATTCATTTCTGATGATACTGATATTATTCTAAGGTCTCCTTATGATTTCTTTACTGTCTGATGTGTAGAATTAGACCTAACTGCTCCACATTGTTAGTTAACTGCTGGTAGGGATTTTTACCAGCAACATTTTCAGTCAGATGAAAATATTTTGCTTCATTCTCTGCTCTGGAGGTGAGATGTGGCTTTTCCACATCTGAAAACTGACTTGCAAAAATGCGTGCTCCCGCCAGCCTCCACTGGTTGTTGAAATATTGTAGCGGAGCATCAACCTGGTTCTTCTTCTGCTGTTTCGGCCCACGTGTGTGTGATGTGTGTACGGGTGCACTGTTATCAGGATATTGTTTTGTTTACTTTGAGGTAGGACGTCAATAGAGACTGAGAATGATGTCATCATGAACCGTGATGTGTTTTGGAGGATGGTTCTGAGCTGGTTAAACATTACAGTTTGTTAATTCACTATTACGTTTTTATATTGATATTCTAATATCAGCTGATTTCTGCACAGCCTGTAAATTCACATCTGTATTTGATCTCATCCTCTTATATTGTTTCTGTATCATCACGTGGAAATCGTGTGTCATTTACTTGCTTTCTATTCTCGTGTGTATGTTGCTGTGACGTGTGAATTTCCCCACTGTGGGATCAATAAAGTCATTCTATTCTATTCTAAATGTCTCTCTTGTCTTCTCTTACGTACACAACCTTTGAATCATTTTAACAATAATAATGATTTTGAACTTTGTCATCTGAGGGAGAAAGAGGAGCGCTTGTTTTCATGCAGATCATGTCCTGGATCAAATGTAGTACAATCATCAAGTTCTTTTTAATAAATCGTTGTCATTTGGAAATGAGATTGCATACAAGTATCTTTATATTATAGCAGGGGTAACACAGTAAATCTAGTCTGGCTTAGATATTTGGGGATAATGTTTGATAGGGGTGGGAATTGATAGGTTTTTATCAATATCAATGCAATTGTTGAGTCTGCTGATCAATCCAAATCCTTAACATTTCCCTTATCAATTCTTCAGTCGTTGTTAAGCGACAAAAAAAAAAAAAAAAGAAGTTGTACACAGTCCTCTGCACCATGAGCAACCATGGTGCGATTTGTTGTATGTGTCTGGGTTTTTTATTTTACTTTTTGGGAGTAGGGGGTGGGGGGATGCCCCTCCACCTCCCCCTGGTTACCAACCCCCACCTCCAGAGTGGTTGTCCTCTATGCACCTCTCACTAGTTTGACATAGAGGTTTCTGTCCAACAAGTGCAGTGCGAGCAGCAGGGGGCATGACGAGGTGGGGTCCAGAGAACTGAACCGGATGGACCCGGCACTACTTCCAGACCCAAACTGCTGCAGTGTCTTCACCCCCTGAGTCGTCTCAAAGACTGCAGTCCGGCGTTTGTTGCGAGTTCGTCTGTGAAGGCGCTGCAGCAGTTCCACTGGAACCTCACCTCGTCAAGCACCTCTGCTGCTCCCGCTGCAGGAAGCGGGTTATTGCTCTGTTGGACCAGGGAGAGGTGCAAAGAGGACGACCCTCCGAGGGTGAAAGATTACTGAACAGCACATTTTGGGAAGACCAGAAACATGAGAATAGTTATAATAAAGTTGGAGGTGTAGAATTTCAATGGAATTGGTCAGTTGGAATTGGTTCTAAGTTGAAACCAGTTCTAAATTCCCACCCCTAGTGTCTGACTGGAGAACAGTTCTCTATAACATTTCATGTAGAAGAAGTTCTGGAGTACATCTTCTAAATAAACTCTACTGTCAAGATTTGACCAGTTGTTTTTTGTATTGTGGCACTTTTGGCCTTCCACAGCATCAGGGTCAAAAGAAAAAAGTCTTAAAGACTACTTCAAGATTAGCTGGAGAAAACAAACGTGGCTGAGCTCTTGAACCAGTTGTTATGGTAAGCTATGGTTCTGGGTGGGTTTTCAATAAGTAAATAAAAAAAGAACGAGACGTTTTACTGAATGTGAAGTTCAGTCTTTACTCCTGAAGCAGCAACAGAACTCAGAGAACTTCACTCAGTCCATCACAATAAGAATCTCAAACATACTCATAAACTTTACCTTAACACATCTGATTTAGGAGCCTCAGGCTCTAGTCCTTAAGGGCCACAGTCAGGGGCGGACTGGGACAATAACTCAGACTGGGAATTTGATACCATCCCAGGACACCACCACCCAGTTTACACAGAATGCTAAAAGTGAGTTTGGTTGGGTACCTACTGATATAGGAGTATAAAAGAATCAAATAAAGGCTACACATCATGCACAAATTATTATAAATGTTAAATGTATGTACATGAAAATAATTGTTTTTGCCACAATTTCATTGATTTATTTTCAGATTTTTGCTCATCAGAATCAGAATTCTTTTTATTGCCAAGTAAGTGACGTTTCACATTACCCGGAATTTGACTCGATGAAGTGGTGCAAACATACTGTACATAATAAGGTTAATTGAAAATAGAAAAATAAAAATAAAGAAGTAATAAGAAATATTAATAATAATAACAATAAGCGGAGACATGAGCTAATTAACATACCGGTAATTAACAGTGTTTTTTAAGACAAAATGTGATCACAGCATCCAGTGTCTCCTTTCTTATCTTCTTATCTATATATACTATATACTGTGTATATATATAAGATCATTTTTACGAGGCATGAAAAAGCCCGTTACATTGTTTACCAAATTGTTTATGTCTACAGTGACTTGCATAACTTTCAGACTCTGCCTTGTGCATAAGCAGCTTCATAAATGAGGCCTGGACTTTGACATGTCAGTGTTGCATTGCCCACCACTGAACACAGAAACTCCCAGGACGTCTCTGAGAGTCTCACTGGGACTTTGAGCTACAACATCCTCACAGAAACCTTCAGCAGCCTGGGAGGTAGAAAACACCGTGACACAATGAGCAATAATTCAGCAAATGATGTGACCACAGTGTATAGAATACATTCCAAAAATACATCTATAAAAGGCATTTAGATTTTAAACAATAAACATGAATCCACTTTGCTTTCCTATGATAACACAGACTAAGAGCACGAGCCACGTGCTCAGCTTTTGAGCTACAGGATTTTACTGAAATGTAAAGCAGCTTGGGAGGTAATGCAATACTCTATCAACCTGCTGCCACAACATATACAATCCATCCTAAATATAGACTGCATTCTAGATCTGTTCCTTCTATAAAATAAACCAGAATCTGTGTTGTTTGTCATCAAAACAGAGGGTCTCACTCAAGTGGTCACAACTGATCTCAGACAGCTCACAAACCGATTGGGTCACGCCTGAGTGGGTTAACTTTCTGAGCTAAATATTATTTAGATCACAAATATTATTTTAGGGGCAGAGAAATAATTAAATACAGCAAAACCTAGAGTTTTCACCACTTTAAGGACAAATTAAAACCATGATGAACAGAATTAGAGGTGGAGTCCACATGTGACCAGCTCACTATGAACACTTTTGTTAATACATGTGTGTACTTTGAATTTCCATATAGAAACTCCACCACCGTACAGAAACAGTGCATGTTTTAGGACACATCACTTAGGTTCAAACTTTAGAGTAGGACCTTCAGTCTTAATGATTTTATTTCTTGCACCTCATCATCCATCACTTCTTTTCTTTATTCCAGTCTTTTACTCTCCATAGCTCACTCCATTTCCCTCTGCTCGCCTTTTCCCCCTCTCCTCTTTCCCTTCCGTCTCCATCTTGACACAGAGCACTGAGCCTAATCGTGGATAATTGGGTGGGAGGTGCAGTGGGCTGGCCCTGCCTTTGTGTGCAAAGGGCAAGTGGTCAAGTTAATGGGGCCCTTGTGTCGAGCTGGGAGCACTCTGTCTCTCTTTTTCTCTCTTCGATCATTCTCTTGGACAGTCAATCTCTGTCAGCTACTTTTATTTCATGGCTCAAGCGTTTTCCCTCTGTTTCGATCTAGTTCCTCTCCATTTCCAGCTGTCTCACTGCCTTTCCTTCCAAACATTCAGAGCATCTTGTGCCATTTCTTTTTTTCCTCCTCTTCTGCCCTCTTGTCTTTTTCAGCTTTTGTCTTTCTCTTTTTTTGCCTCTGTGGCTTTTTCCATCTCTTCTCTCTGCCTCTTCAACACAATGTTGGGGAGGAGAGAACAGCCCTCTTTAAAATATCAAAAGGCAGATCAGGAGGCCTCACTGGTTCCCCCTCCTTCTACAAACTCTCCCTCCCTCCTGACAGATAAACAGAAGCCTGCAAGATTAGCTGCTGTGTTCTGCCTCTCCTCCCTCCTTTATCCTGCTCTCTTTTCTTCCCCTGGAAGGGTGGACTGTTCACTGGGGTTGATATGCGTGCATGTGTGTGTAGGTGTGTGTGTGTGTGTGTTACCTTGTCTGGAGCCAGTTTAGCCGGCAGGAGGCCATTGTGTCCGAGACACAGGCTGCAGATGATCTGGGCCTGAGGAAAACTTTGATTCTTGTTACTGGATTTTTCAAAATACAAATTTCTCTCACAACAATTTATTCAAGAGAAATAAAGCAATAACAGGACATCCTTAGACATCTGCACAGCAACATGTTCCATGTTTGTGACAACCTTCTGAAGTAATATCCATTCTTTTTGCAAAGGAATTTGATTTGACTGATTTAGAAAAAGGTATAGCACGTTTAAAGAGAAGCTCCAGTTTAGTGAAAATATTTTATTTATTCACTCAAAAAGGAAACATGAACAAAATCCAACTCACTTTGATTACAGTGAAGCAAAAACTCATTATAAGCCACGTGTCCACACTGACACTGGATGAATTGAAATGTTTCATTTAAATACCTACAGTCCATTTTGGTGTCTAAGCTTCAACTCATCCAATTCTTAAAGGTATTCCGAGGTCTAGTGACCCTGTACACAATCAGCTTTATCCAGGTTGTGGACGGAGAAGTAAATGAAAACCACCATTTGGATCTGAATTCAAGCCAGAACCTACAGATTCATTTGATGATCAAAATAAAATTTTAATTGGGGCATTCTATGATACAGTCATGCAAATTCATTAAAAGCAAACCTAGAGCAAGAAAACGTGTTTGTTCAAGGACTCTTCTTAAAATATCCTCTACTGTCAGAAATCCTGTGGGCAGCACTCCCCAAATCCTCTCCACAAAAAACACAGAGCATCGCTACAACAAAGAAATAATCAACCAAACACAAATGTTCTTACTTTTTGTGCTAAGTTTAATCATCAGAGTAACTCTGACTGAGTGTAACAAACACTAAAAATCACAATATTAACTCATAGGAGCAAATCCAAATAAAGAGCACACATTATCAGTGAGTCTCTGTTTTCACAGTGAGACGATGATGACGGCCGGCGAGGAGGAGGAGCATCTCCAGCTGAAAGTGTGACATCACAGGAGATGAAGTCACTGAAAGAGGCATCAAGCAGCGACTGAATGAGAAGATGAAACCGTGATCTCAGGTTGATTTCTGTTGTTTCTGCACACAGTCACAGTGGGGAGGGTGTTTAGATGAACTCACGTGTATCCAACCCAGCAAATCACATCACAACAACGCTTACAAATGTCATTAGCAGGCTTGTAAACTTTTTACAATGTAAATCTAATCCTCAGAGCAGTGAATTATGATTGGCTCTGCTTGTCTTAGTTGTTGCTCTTTTATTTCTGAAAGCTGATTATCATATGAGAAATGTAAACAGCGACCACTGGAAGGTACTGCATAGCTCTTTGGCTGTGGTGAATGTCAGTGGATCACAGTGGAGGAACTCAAACACCTCCCTCTTTCTAACGCCACCCAAAACAAAGACTGTTAGGAGAAAAGTCCTGAGGAGAGTTGGTCAATAGAAAAAGTGACGCGACTGATTGGATAAATTGAGGCAAATGTTTATAAAGTTATTAGATTAAAGGTAGAAAAAGTTTGTATTCAAACTCTAGGCTGGATGTGGTCGCGCCATGCTCCTGATCACACCTTGTTCTTCAGCACATCGACAAGAAATATGCAGCAAAGCTGGAATAACCTGGTGTTCATCAAAGGGAAAACATATTCAATGTTCTGATTCCACTCAGACAGAAAAAACAAAAAATGTTGTTTTGATGTTCAACCGTAGAAGCTAACAGGATCTTCAGGGTTTAAAGTCAAACTCCCTGTCAAATGAAGTCAAATAGTTTACACACAAATTCACAAAATGACAGAACAATATCGTTTTTTCTAAATCAGTTCCACAGTATTGGGTCCATAAATCCCTCTTACAGTCTGGTCTGTGCACTTCTACGTGTGAAACATGACATCTGACACAAGGTATAGAAATAAAACCCATCAACTCCATTTCAAAACTTCAACCGAAGGCTGAAATTAAAGGTCACAGAATTCAACCCAGCAGGTTCAAACACATTAACATCAACAAAGCTGTCAAATTAATCAAGGTGTCGTTTAGTTGGCTCTGCCTGTGCCTGCGGTAAAAACACTGTAACAGGAAATCTGCAGCTCCTAAAGCAACAACTGCTCTTTGAATGTGTTTAATGCACTGCTGTAAGAAACACAATGATGAAGGTCTGCTGACCTCTGACTGAGATCAACGAACTAATAAAAGAATTAGAGGTGAGCGTGTGAATTAAAGCTGGCCTCCTCCACACTGAGGACAGACACAGTGCTGTGGGCTAACAGTGACTGGTTCAGATGTCTTTGACTGTATGGAGTTGAATCCAGTGTAACTAATAACAGGCAGATAACCAGTTAATAACCAGCCTTAAGCCTGGGTCCCACACAAAACATCTGCACTGAGCCAAGTAGCGCTCGAGCCGTGATTTTCAACAGAAACCATGTAATCAGATAAAGTAGTCCCCTAGATCCGCCGTGGAGCAGACCAGAGCGTCTGGAACGCGACACTAAAGATACGCAACAGTTCTATTTCTCAGCCAAGGCGCAGCTAGGGTTGTCACTAGGGCTGTCACTAGGGCTGTCACTAGGGTTGTCACTAGGGCTGTCACTAGGGCTGTCACTAGGGTTGTCACTAGGGCTGTCACTAGGGTTGTCACTAGGGCTGTCACTAGGGCTGTCACTAGGGCTGTCACTAGGGTTGTCACTAGGGCTGTCACTAGGGCTGTCACTAGGGCTGTCACTAGGGTTGTCACTAGGGCTGTCACTAGGGTTGTCACTAGGGCTGTCACTAGGGTTGTCACTAGGGTTGTCACTAGGGCTGTCACTAGGGTTGTCACTAGG
>SSNR01000361.1:69233-88794 GCA_006937965.1 Callopanchax toddi
CCCCCCCTCTACTGGGAGTGAAGGTCGGTCAGCTGTGCCGTGTCCTTGCTGCTGGTGGAGATCCTGACCCCCCCCCACCCTCCTTGATGTGTTTATCGGTTGTTGTGACTGTGTGTAAAATGCTACTCCCTCCCTCCATTTTGTTTACATTTTCTTCTGCTCCCATCTTTATTTTTATTTTTTTTGCCCAAATATTGTATTGAAGTTGTCCCAATATTTCTGCCCAAGACTTTAGTCCCTTACACAAGCCAATGTCCCACTTTATCTCATAATTTACAATGCAGGTCCCCTGATGGTACCCCAAATCTTGAAGTTTGCCCCAATATTTCTCTTTGCCCAAGCCCAAGTAAATGTCCCACTTTAACTCATAATTTACAATGTAGGTCCCCTGATGGTACCCCAAATCTTGCCCAAATATTGTATCTGGCTCCCATCTTTATTTTTGGTCCAAATATTGTATTGAAGTTGCCCCAATATTTCTGCCCAAGACTTTAGTTCCTTACACAAGTCAATGTCCCACTATATCTCATAATTTACAATGTAGATCCCCTGAAGGTACCCCAAATCTTGCCCAAATATTGTATCTGGTACCCCCAAATCTCTGTTTTGTTTTTTATTTTCAATGTTTTCTCTGTTTTGTTTTTTTGTTTATATTGTCAAGCGCTTTGTGATGTATATCTGTGAAAGGCGCTATATAAATAAACTTTACTTACTTACTTACTCTATCACCCTAGATTTCTCAAGTTCGCATCACAGAGTGGAGCTCCAGAGCACCCAGAGGAGCGTGCGCTGCACACCCGCCTTTGATGCACTGTAAGCGGACTGAGGTCCAGGAAACAGTCGGGGATTTGAGGCCTATCGTCCTGAGACCCATAAACATGGACAGATCGCTGTGTGGTCGCCTATAACAGCACCTTTAGCTCTGTGGAACCCTATAATCCATCAGAGAGGTTTTCAGCTCCATAAACAAGATAACACCAGTTTGATGAGAAAAACCACTGATTCAGACGAAGGAAGTCCGCCATTGACCAGCAACACAACACAACGGTGCAATACTGCCACCTACTGGATATACATTTACTATGACTTTTTTAGTCATAGTTGACGTCACATCCGTAGGACAGCGCGGGAAATTCGTTCCCGAATTGCAGAACATTTTACAGCTCACAGCCTGTTCTAGATGATGGAATGATACATGGGTGGACTCATTCGTTTTGATTTAAATGCTTCATCACTTAAAACTGAGCATGCATGATTATTTTGATTTAAAATGTTCCCTCTTGTCCCTTTAAAATCAACATTTTTTATTTTGGGGTCGTTAATAAAATGATGTTCAGTGTTGATGAACATTTTACACCCAACACTCTGGATGTTCCTGTCACTTCCTGGTTGAGATGAAATCATTTTCTGTTACTTATCAAACCAGAATGATTCTCAGGCTTCAGATTATTAATGACAAAATGCTGAATTTGTTTAATTCTTTAAAAAAAGTTAATTATTTTCCTGCAGGACTTTTAGGACTTTGTGGTTTGAAACCATTAGTGAAGTCTTTCTGATTCTTGGACAATATGCTTGTTTTTGACAAACATCTCCATCTCATCTCGTCCGTCCCTGTGGTTGTTTTTAGTTTCTAAACAGGTTTTTTAGTCTATGTCTGCGTTTTCAGAGTCTGTTTCTTTAAGTTCCAGTGATCTTTAACTGACCCCATGGACAGGATTTCATTTAGATCATTTTATTGATTTAAAAAATATATATATACATTTTTATGGCATTTTTTAATTAGAAACATTTGTGTCCATCTTCATCCTAAAGATGAATATGTATAATTACATGTGTATATCATACCAGAGTCACAAAACAGCTGCTAAAATCAAAGGTGGATGACAGCATGTGGATGTTGTCCCTGATCCTTTTAAACATCTAAAACATGTTGGGTCTGATACGCTTTTTTCCTCACTTTGGATTTCTCCAGCTGAAAAGTAAAGAAAACTGAAGGAAGCTAATCTGTTGTGCAAATGAGTAGCAGCTGCTCGTGCTGGATGTGCACGTGTGTGTGTGTGCACACAGAGAGGGTGTGTGTTTCCCTCTGATATCATCATGTGGTGTGTTGGTTTATAATGCTCAGCCAACATGCTGTCTGAGTGATGTCTGTGTTGAAAGTGTGATATGTTGGGATCTGTGTGTGTGTGTGTGTGTGTGTGTGTGTGTGTGTGTGTGTGTGTGTGTGTGTGTGTGTGTGTTACAAAAAGAAGCGACATACTGACAAATTTAAACTCCAAAACTCACTGTCTCTCTCACACAAACACACACAACCAAATGAGTGCACGCACACACACGCGCACACACACGCACACACACACGCACGCATGCGCACACACACGCACGCACGCACACACACACACATACACACACACACAGGAGGTGGTTCAACGTTTATCAGAAGATAAGCAGAGGAGGCTTAATCATCCTTAGATGTGAGGAGCACTTCAACATATCATGAAATACACACAACACCTGATTGTGTGTGTGTGTGTGTGTGTGTGTGTGCGCGTGCGTGCGTGCGTTAGGGGTTGCACGAACTAGTCGACTTTTGTGGGCTGTAGTGACTTTTTAAACCAAAGGTCGACTCGTCGCTGATCACGTGAACTTTTATTTTGAAGGGGTTTCCTTTGATTAGTTCCGTTTCCTTTGATGAGTTCCGGTCTGGCGCTGCCTATTAAAATAGATATTTACTCAAAGAATACTTCTTGGCAGCTTTTGATGCCCTTGCCAATCGATTGTCCTTATTTAATCAACTGAGTCTTTACTTTCTTTATCTCTTGTTTTACTAAAAACGCGGCGCTATTCAAACCTCCAATGTGCTAACGGCTAAGCTAACGAGCTAATGGCTCGGCTATCAAGCTTTGAGTGATTTTATTCATTAAATAGCGAATGTCTTTGTTATGATTATAGCCGAACAATAGACCACAATCTGACTCAAACTGTAGTTTGAGTCAGATTAAAACTGTTTTCATCTAAACCTGACTAAAATGTGACTAAAACTAATCAGCACTTTAGTCTAAAGACTTGATATTAAAACCAAAGTGCTCCTAAAACAACTGCTCTCTCTCAGCTGTTTGTTGTCAGCATTAAAATACGTTTTTGCAATAAAGCCTGTCAAGTTTTATAAAGCCGTCCTGTATACGCCGTATGTATGACGTCATCAGAGATTAGTCGAAGTCAACGCGACTTTTATTACTTGGTAGTCGACTTGTAAAAATAGCAAGTCGTTCAACCCCTAGTGTGCGTGCATGCGTGTGTGTGTGTGTGTGTGCTTGTCACACAGACAGCAGTGTGGATAACAGAAGTTTGACCAAGGCTATAGCAGTTCCACTGTATTGTGATGATGAAATAAAGAGCGTAGTAATAACTGTGGTGGTGGTTTAGCATTCAGCGTGACTTTAGAACAAACCTCATTATTTCCAGTGAGCACACACTGTTGTCAAACAGCTCCTCTTTGTAAAACAGCTCAGAGAGTGTTGGGCTGCTGATTGTTCAGTGGTCTGCAGCCTTGAGACAAATCGATTCTCTCCACTTCTTTTCGAACAAAGTTGAATCTCTTACAAATGTAAGGCATGGAAGCATCCATTCAGTCACACCCAGACCACCTCTCTGTCGCTTCGCTCTTCTTTTGGAACTTTTAACCAAACTGCAATAATCTGCCAGCTTCAGGTGACAATTACTTACTACTACAAAATGTATGAAGAGCTCAAAAATACAGTAGAATGTTTTGCTATGGATGAGATTCTACACTGAATTAGAGATGAAATTACATCAATGTGTTATTTATGTTCTTTGTTTTAAATGTTTGGTCTTAAAGCGGCTCTCTGGAGCATTTTTCTCTGTATCAAAGTTTTCTAAATGTTCTAAATGATATTTCAGGTCTAAACTATGATCTATGGGTTGAGTTCCACAACATCTGTCATTCTGATGAAGACCCTCCTTCCTCCTAGAGACCCCTTTACATTATTTCTTGCCGCCGACATTTTTCAGCCAATGAAATTCAAATGTCTGCATTCTCTCAACATGCACGCGCATCGACCAAACCTGTACCAGTAGGGGGCGCTGTCGTACAGGACGCTCCGTGTGTTTCTCTGCCGTCTCAGCCGTTCACTGAGGACTCACGGCTCATTTCTACTAAAAACCTACCCATTCTCCAGATAAAGATGGGTTTATTTTTATTTTTAAACCTTTCACCTCACAGAATGGCAAGGCTTGACAGGGTTACGCGTTTATTTTGGTCAGAAAGTTCATCCAGGGCCGAGTCAAGTTCAGCTTCAGAGTCCAGCAGCAGCTCTCTGCTAACAGAGCTAATATCAGAAGCAGCAGGGACAGAGAGGGCTCTTCAGACCCTCGTAGTGTTGTTGGAATAAGATTGTGAACTGTGAGTGATTAAACCCTACACATTGAGCTGCACAGTTCATGTCCGAAGTATATGCGCCGCGTGCACGCGCGCACACGCGACCGGACGCGCGTCTCGTGATGTTTTGAGGAGGAGCCTTTGGACGTTAGATTCAAAAACTGCTCTCTTGATGAAATCCTCCAGAGTGCTGCTTTAAAGTTCTAGACAAAAACTGCAATCAATAGATCAGTTAACCAGAAAACACTTCAGGATTTTAGGCCAGATTGGTAAAAACATTAATGATTGATATCCTCATAATTAGAACAGAGCCAGACCTAAAACCCTAAATGACTGAACAAGACCAGGGTGCTGATTTATAAAACCTGCTTATGCAAAAAACAGGCCTGAAAGTTGTGTAAGTCACTTTTTACACAAACTTTGGGATTTGTTAAAGAAAACGTAATGGAAAACTGCGTAACTTTACGCAAACTTTGAAGCTTGCGTAAGCACATTTTGGAGACGTGAAACCTGCAGAGCAGCTGGTGAGATAAAAACACGATGAATTTAAGACACAGTTTCAGACTAGTAGACCCTCACACACACAGAACCAACAGTCACCCCCCATCCCGTCTCTGAACAGAATACAAATGAGAATATGTCTCATTTTAGAATAATATCACATTCTGTTCATACAGACGTCTTCAGATTATGGAACAGCTGAACTTATTGGTGCATTAATTGTGATCACTGAGACTTAGGAATCCTGCAGCGACACTTGTGTGTGAAGTGCAGCTCAGCCAGTTTAAGTCAGACTCTGATGGATGGGGAGAGTTTTTAGAGATTTCTAGATGATGAGTGGATCTATATGAGCTGAACTGGGTCCAGTGTTAGATCAACAGAACCATCAGAACCAGTAAAACCCAGTGTCACCGCTGCAGCTTCTGACCGTTCTCAGGTTCCTTCAACCAGAGAATTATCTGACAGGTTGACTGTTTGTTTGATAGGATGAACATCATGACGTTTCTTCACTGTTTTGATTAAATGTTTCTCTTAGATCCTGTAGATCTCTCTGTCAGACTGACAGCGTTCATCTGCAGCTCTGACAGTCGGAGCACTTCTGTGTTTTCATGACACGTCAACATTTGATCACCTAATAAAATATTTTTCTGTCCTTCACCACAAGCACCTCAAGTTTCAGCCTCTGTGAAATGACGTTTTCTTAACCTCTCTGTTGTCACGATTTTCTGTTAAAAGACAAAAATCCACCAGCTTATGCATATGCTATTATTCATGAGGTCTTTGCGTTGACCGTATACAGTGTTGGGTAGTATCGGAATACATGTATTTAGAATACTATTTTGACATACTGTATTCCGGTACAGTTAGTATTTTTAAACATGGTATTTAGAATACAGTTACTTTCGTAATACCATTGGAATACTTGTGTCTCCATGTTGTGTAGGTTATCTATCCCATAATGCCCCTAAACAACGTGCCTCCGTTACCATAACAACCCTACCAAAACACGAGGGTACACTCCCGACCAGCCGGTAGCAGCTAGCGTCGTATGGATTCAGACCAAGAGGTGGAGTGTTTGGAGGCACAACCTCAGCTGAATCAACCTACCAGCAGTGGAGGAATCAGTGCATTCATGTCCTGGAAATTCAAGCTAACTTTCATTCTAAAAAAGGAACGGGGCGAGCGAAATATGACGGTGCAGTGTGATCTTTGTCTGCCAGCTAACAACCTACTAGCTGCGTCCAAAGACTCTAATCTAATCTGAAGAAACACCTTAAAGTTAGTTTTATCTTTCTAGTTTTGCTTCCTTAGTGCTTAATTTAACAGCCTGTATCGTGTTAGTTCTGTCATTTCCCACATTTACAGTGTCAGTGTTGTATCTGAAATGACGTTAGCTTGATGATGTTGTTGTGGTTTCCCCACAAATGTGGGTTTCATGTTAAGAGCTTTCCATCTGGAGTGCAATGAACATCAAGAACATCACTTTACAATAGACTTAAATCGTGTTTTATAGGGGAAGTATTCTAAGTATTCCAAGTATTTAGAATACAGTACCAGGATTAAGCAAAGTAATGGAATACAGTACAAAATGCTACTCCCTCCCTCCCTCTTGTTTACATTTTCTTCTGCTCCCATCCAGGCCCGTTGCAACAGGACAGGCAAACCAGGCAATTGCCTAGGGCCCCGAGCTGGTTAGGGGCCCCCAGACAATGACTGTTTAAGAAATTAACGCAGTAACAAACTGTGTGAACTCAGCGCGCTGTCCCTTTAACACCGCCCCCCACTCCCAGCTCGTCCCCGCTCAGCAGCTGCAGACACGCATGCGTCACTCTTCCCCAGACCTCCTCATTCAGCTGACTTCTAGCCAAGACGCGAGAAAGGCGGGGCATGAACGTTCGCTCCCTGGCCATCCTATGTTTTGAAAATCCGTGGCAGCCGGCAACATTTAAAAACGGTGATTCAGCGAACAGCATGAAGCGATCACGAACTTATAGTCCAGAAAGCCAGAAAAAAAAGTGTAAGGAGAGGAGGAAGAAAAGAAACAACATGACAGTGGTAAGTGATCATGGATACATGTAGCCTACATGTTACAACAGAGAAGTAAACAAGATGAACCTGGATGACAGAATATTCATGTTTCCTAACACTCCTTCACATTCCAATGGCCCATCATCTGTGCTCTGTGCAGACGGTGATAACTACAAATGAAAGGCAGCAAAGTGTCAGTGATTGATTTCAAACCGAGCAGCCATTTGGCTTAACTTTAGTAGAGATGGGGGGGGGGGGGGGGGGGGGGGTCCTAAAAATCCTGGGAGTTCTGCTGGGTCAGACACCACAGTTTCAACTTTTTAAAGAGAGCTTCAGATTTTACTAAAATTTTTAAAATAAATTTAGTTGTGTTAAATGCTAGTTTCATTATTGATTTCAATTTCATAATTGCAAATGTTTCCAGCTGCCATGGCTAACTGCAGTCTGCAGGTAGCAGGTAATGGCATTTCAAGTTTAGGAATGAAATCAGCTTTTACTGTTTTGTATTGGAATAATACATCTTGTAATCCTAAGGAAACTGGTATTTTAAAACAACAATATTTATTTTAAAAATGTTTGTGAAATCTGAAGCTCTCTTTAAAAAGTAGAACTTCCAGGATTTTTAGACCCCCTCAGCTAAAGTTAGGCCAAATGGCTGCTTGGTTTGAAATCAACAACTCAATCACTGACAATTAGCTGCCTTTCATTTGTAAAGTTATCACCGTCTACACAGAGCACAGATGATTGGCCATTGGAATGTGAAGGAGTGTTAGGGAAACATGAATATTCTGTCATCCAGATTCATCTTGTCTGCTTCTCTGTTGTAACTTTTGTAAAGACTTCAAATCAGCACACAAGTATGATGTATGTATGTAACAGTTTTTAAATTACATTTTGTTGTGTTAAAATTGCAGTTTCTACATGAAGTCTTATTCCAATACAAAACAGTAAAATACATTTTTGAAAGTGGGTCAAATGTGACCCACTTTCAAGTTTAGGAATGTAAAAAGTAGCTTTTAGTGTTTTGTATTGGAAGAAGAGTTCATGTAATCCCCATGAAACTGGTACTCTGGTAAAAGAAACTGGTAAAAGTTTTGCAATCATAAACAGTGTGTTCATGCTGTAGCTCTCTTAGGGGCGGGGTGGGGGTGGAGTCAAAGTACATTTTGACGGGGGAGTGAGGGGGGGGGGGGCCCACAGTCCATCTTGCCTAGGGCCCCCAAATACCTTGAAACGGCCCTGCTCCCATCTTTATTTTTTGCCCAAATATTGTATTGAAGTTTGCCCCAATATTTCTACCCAAGATTTTAGTTCCTTACACAAGCCTATGTCCCACTTTATCTCCTAATTTACAATGTAGATCCCCTGATGGTACCCCCAAATCTCTGTTTTGTTTTTTATTTTCAATGTTTACTGTGTTTTGTTTTGTAAAGCACTTTGTGATGTATATCTGTGAAAGGCGCTATATAAATAAACTTTACTTACTTAATAAAATACATTTTAAAACAGGTATTCAGTATTCTGTAACTGAATACATTTACAAAGTATTCTCCTCAACACTGACCATACAGTATATGTCAGAATGTGGGTGTGTAGGAGGAGGGTTCTGACCCAGAAACAGCTGAGCACAGTTCTAGGTCTGAGAGTGATTTATAAAGCAGAACAGTGGATCTGTGCGTACAAAATCAGAAATGGATTTTGCGTAAGTGAAAATGTTTTGCTGAGCTTAAATATGTTTTAGTGAGGATTCTATGCAAAGTTTTATAAATGAGCGCCCTGAACTCTAAAACAATTATTATTTATAATAATATAAATAATATAAAAGACCAAGTTGATGCAAAGTTACTAAGTTGTCTTTTTGTTGTTCTTTACTGTAAAAGTTGGTCAAAATTGTAAAAACAAGTCCTGAATATGAGCCCTGCTCCAGCATGAAGAACCCAGACCCACTGAGTCTCAGTTATTTCTACTACTTCATCCTGTTAGACTTTCATGTGCATAAGAAGTGATCTTTTACATTTTTATTGACTTAATTACAACAAGTACAATATGTGTGACACTTCTAATGTATGGACGTCTTGGAGAAGTCGACTGACACTAAACCTGGGTGAGGCGTTTTCAGATCGTCTGAAGTTGGTCGGAGGAAAATAGTGGAGAGAAAAAGGAGTGAGATTTTCCTCTCTGAGGTTTGGACCACTTTAACAGGCACTTTAATGGCCAGTCTGTCCAATTCTCTCACCAGTGTAGGTGAACGTGCACACCAATTTAGTCCACTCCTCGCTGTCCTGTTCTTCTGTAGCAGTGTGTGTAATGGAGTTAACAGCTGGACACCACTTCTTTTAACACAGCCCTACTCATGTGCTTTCTGTCGCTCCGTTTTTTTCCCTCGCTCTACTTTTCTCTTCTTCCCTCAATTATTCTCACAGTGGCCGGTTAAGGCGGCATGCTTTTGCTTCAGTGTCTTTAAACATCACATAATGGTGCGACGGTGCACCAGCATGGACTGTTGCTGGTTTCTTTATTAGGAAGTTTCTTGTTTTACAGCAAATTAAACGATTAGATTTTTACTCTCTAAATATCTACTCATTTATTACCACTTCAAAGAATACACTTCTAAGGAAAACTGAAAGTTCTTTTCCCATCTTCATTCCAGCATTGTGTAAACACTGTGGGGAGATAAGTATTTGACCCCCCACTGGTTTTTCAAGATTTTCCAGTTCCACAGAATAAGGTCTGTAGTCGTCATGGTAGGAACCGCTCAGCTCTGAGAGACTGAATCTAAAAAAAACAAATTCAGAAAATCACATTGTATGATTTAAATGATTAATTTGCATTATACTGCAGGAAACAAGTATTTGGTCCAGAGACCTTTGTTTACATGTCCAGAGGTCAGACCTGTAGATCCTGACCAGGTTACCAGCAGGGATTCTGACCCTCTCCTCCATTCAGATCTTCTCCAGATCTTTCTGGTTTCACTGGACAGCACAGAGTTCCAGCTCCTCCACAGATGTTCTCCTGGGCTCAGGTCTGGAGACTGACCAGGCCTCTCCAGGACCTTGATGCTTCTGATGGAGCCTCCTTAGTTTCCTGGCTGTGTTTCAGGTCATTGTCCTGCTGGAGACCAGCGTCGACCCATCTTCAGTGATTACTGAGGGAAGGAGGTTGTTGTCCTAAATCTGGTGATCCATGTCTCCATCATCCTCTCCTCGGGACGGTCCAGTCCTCCTGTCCCCCAGACCATGAGGTCTCCACCCCATGCTTCATGGTTGGATGATGTTCTTCTTAGGATTGTTCTCATCTTCTTCTTCCTTTAAACTCAGCGAGTGGAGTTTCTACTAAAAGTTCTGTCTTGGTCTCCTCTGACCTCCTGACCTTCTCCCAGACCTCCTCTGGACCATCCAGATGGTCTCTGGTGAACTTCAGATGGACCTGGACATGTCCTGTCTTCAGCAGGAGGAACTACTGCAAGATTTAATCCATGATGGCGTAGTGTGTTACTAGTGGTGACCTTTGACCCTGTGGTCCCTGCTCTCTTCAGGTCCTGGACCAGGTCCTCTCCTGTAGTCCTGGACTGACCCTTCAGGTCCTGGACCAGGTCCTCTCCTGTAGTTCTGGACTGACCCTTCAGGTCCTGGACCAGGTCCTCTCCTGTAGTCCTGGACTGACCCTTCAGGTCCTGGACCAGGTCCTCTCCTGTAGTCCTGGACTGACCCTTCACTGATCCTCCACCAGACCAGGTCTTCATGGAGCTCCAGTCTGAGGAGACTAACAGTCCTCTGGAGTGTCCCACCCAGCTGTTAGCCTGGTGTCCCTGTAGCCCATCCCCGCCTCGTGTAGATCTACAGTTCAGTCCCTGGTGTCCTCAGACAGCTGAGAGGGAGGAGTCTGATTGGTTGAGTGTGGTCAGGTGTCTTTATACAGGGAACCAGTTCAAACTGGTGTAATGAGTGGAGGAGAGGAGGACTTGTAAAGACCAGCTAACAGGTCTGAGAGAGACAGGACTCTGATGGTTGGTAGGGGGTCACATACTTATCACACAATAAAATCTAAATTAATGGTTTAAAAATCAGACGACGTGTTTTTTGGATTTATTTTGGATTGTCTCTCAGAGTGGAGGTGTTCCTAGTCCTCTACACTCTTAGTGGGAAAACGTGAAAACATCAGCAGGGGATCAAATACTCTGTGTTTATATCCATAAGCTCTCTGCTAACATGATGCCAAGACTCTGCTGAATATTAGGGACAAAATCATTAGAATTTACAACAAAAGTAAAAAGTTTGAACTCAGGTTATTTTCATTTTTCAGCAGAAAGAGCAGACTTACATATTTAAATGAGAACTAGTGTCTCTTTTTATTGAATTCTAAGGGTTTTTTTGCTTCTAGTGTCGATCAGCCTCGATGGTTTGATCTTGGAAAAGGCTGTGACAGCTGAAGCATTGACTGAATACATTGTGTTCTTACATATGGAACAGGGGCACTTTTTAAAGCTTTTGGATTGTTCCCTTGTATACTGACGATCTTACCTTTAGGTGAACATCCCAGACCTGAGCATCGTACTGCTGGTGTTGAGCGACACACAGTCCCACCTGCTGAGCCAGCTGACAGAACAGCGTCAGAGTTTCACCTCGAAGAGGAGCAAACACCAAGGCCATGCCCTAATCCCAAAGTCAGGGATGAGAATGTGTGTATTAGTGATAAAATTCTGCATATAGTATGTTTTGTGGTTAATTTACACAGATCACTACACATTTAACAGAAAGTTAAAGCCAATACAACCAGAGAATGGCAACACTCACATACAAATGAGCAAAAACGACAAAAAGAAGAAAGAAAAACATGTGTTTGTGAGAACGCATCGCAGAAATATCAAAGACAAACAGCAAAAACTAAGAGGCTTACTAACAGGTTCAAAGTGTCTTTGAAATCCTTCAGCGTTCACTTTATTTCATGTTGATCGTGTTCTTAATTAAACCAAGCAAAGAGGGACGCTCAAACCCTAAACGTCTGGTTAAAAACAGCACCGGCTAAAAGAACACAAAGGCAGTGGGAACAGCAGGACCACTGGCTTTAACTGATGATAATTTATCTGTACATCCAGTTGGATTTGTCTCTGTTTAAAAGCAGCAACAGCAAACAGAATAAATTCCTTCTAGCACTAATCAGCTGAATAAGGGGATCCAGCCCCACGGATGGACCACCTTTGTCAGAAACAACAAATTAGTGCCATTAGAAGGGAGAAGTAATTGCTTTGTTAATTGTTTAATCAGCTTTGCAAATTATTAAATATTTGCCAAAGCTTGTTGTGGCAGCAACAGTCTGATGGCCGACACTCAAATCATATTAGCCCCCGAATTATCTCCACTGGATTAAAGAGAGAGACACGAAGAGACTTAACACGCAGCTGTACCACAACAGCCAGATGTCACGCCTGTCATTTGTCAGCTTTTAGTATTAAACCATTGCAGCTTCTGCATTTCGCTCATTCAGACTGCAGGTGCATGCTCCTGTCTGCAGCTAAAGAAATGTGCAACACTCACTGTAATCTCTTCATGTTCCTCTACAGTCAAAGAAAACATTAAAGGATGGAAAAACATTCAAGCTTAAAAAGAATCTAAATCACTTTATCACTAAAATACAAATCTGATCGTGAGATTTGAGACAAATTAAAGATTATTCAGCACAGATGAATTATTTGATGTCATTTAATTTAAATATAAATATTTATTCTAACATTATGATGCAAAGGAAGTGACATGTGGTCAAAAAGAGGAAAAGTTTAATGGATTCAGGTACTTGGTTGGAAATGGCTTGAAAAAAATCTGATATCTGTTTAAAATAAATCCTAAATCAAATCTACACACACACACACACACACACACACACACACACACACACACACACACACACACACACACACACGTGACCGTGTACGCGTGGTTAGCCGTTAGACCTGTATTTAACTGTTAGACACTCTTTCCCCTGAGCTCCTGTGAGTCTCCTAAACAGACCTGTCTTCCTTTAAACAGAAATCTCAAACAGATCTCTTCCTGCCTTTTGCTTTCCCTCCCTGTATTTGCTTTGACTGTCACAGCATGGGGTCTTATCACGAGGCCAAAAGGGAGAAGTTGCCTTGGATTTATGATTAAGGGAAAAGAAGCTAATAGGGAGACCGAGATCAGAGCATTCAAGTTGCCTGTAATAAGCATTAAAGCATTACATGATATTAATCCTGTCGGACCATTAATGTGTGAAGGCTTTTTGATTATGATGGAGAGGAGAGGGAGGTGAATCAGAGGGAGGGGGTTAAGCAGAGATATATACAGTAGACACACACACACACACACACACTTACGTTGGGTCGCAGTAATCTCCTTATGGCATCAACCAGGCTGGCTCTGTACTGGTCCAGAAACAGACTGAGAGGGAGACGAGGCTCAGGTTAGAATGCATTCATCTGATGGGAGGCCCAGATAAAGCAGCAGCTTATTTATTTTCTTTTGTTTACAAATAAATCCACAAGCAGGAGAAGGGGGAGAAAAACAATTTGCATGAGTAAGATGCTCTTCCCTTTCATTGGGCATTCACATCATCCTGCTGTCGAGGCACTGAGAGGAACCGAGAACATCACAAAGCTCCAGCGTGCACAGATACTATCAGCTGCAGGGAACAAACACTCGACGGTGGAAATGCACACATTTACACATCAAAGTATTTAAGAAGCACCAGCGGGGAAAAAATACCTGAAGTAATTACTGAATTAGGATTTAAGAGTGAGAAAAACACAAGAGGTGAAAAAATCCAACAATTTATTAAACAAAATCTAAACGACACATTTAACATTTAAGGGATTTTACAACCATTTTAGCCTCTTGAACAGTCTCAGTTTGGAGAAATGACGTAAAGCAACGTTGAAGGAGGTGTAAAGGTTTATAAAACAACACTTGCATGAAATGCTATGAAGTTCTGGAGAAAGTGGAGCTGTTTAAGTACAGCAGCCACACACGAGGCCTGGCTGCACTCAGACGAGCCGTTAGCTCATCAGTGCTGCAGAACTCGATTTGTCCAATCAGAGGCCATTCAGGAAGAATTCTAGGTAAGATTGTTATAATAAAGGATTTTTATACAGAAATGCACCTGAAAATGGCCAAAAATGTCCCTTTTAACCATTCCCTCCAAACAGAGTGTTGATCTGTGTTCCTTTTATTATTTATTATTACATATACATTCACAAACCTTTTAGAATGTAACCCTAACCCTATGCACCTACTGACAGAGGTGGGTAGAGTACCCAAAACATTTACTCAAGTAAGAGTAAAAAGTTGCTATCCCAAAAAGTACTTGAGTATGAGTAAAAAAGTATTTGGTAAAAAGTCTTCTTGAGTACTGAGTAACATCCATCTGATTTTTTAAAATGATGTCATCGGACAGACAAAAATATAACGTTTGGGGAAATTCTAGTATCTTAAAGGCTAAAATGAAAAACACGGATACAAATACATAACATGATATCGAAACAAAAAATATTAAGCAGAAGAAACACTTTTCAAAGTATTTTTAAAAATATAATGCCAACATTTAATAGAGCTAGCTATGCGGCTATAAAACTAGCTAGGTAGCTATCTATTTAGCTAATTTAGGAAGCTAGCAGTAGCTATGTTTAGCTTTTGTGCAAGCTAGCTAAAGATAGCTAGCTATAGAAAATGAGAGCAGGAAAACAAAGCTGCTGCAGAAACATGTGGTCTCCTTTAATAAAGTGTAGGTCTGTGTCTGTCTGGTGTATTTTTGTTAAAACATGTTTGTTTTTCTGTAAAGTTACTCGCAGTACGTAGAGGATTCAGAGATTTTACTCAAGTAGGAGTAATGACAAAAATAATACTCAAGTAAGAGTAAAAAGTACAGTGAAGTAAAACTACTCATAAAGTAATTTTTTTTCAAAAAGGTACTCAAGTAAATGTAACTGTCATATGTCACCTTCCTGTGGTCATATGTCTCCCTCTAGTGTCCTGTCTTGTGCTTTGTACTAATGTTTCTCCCCTTTGTCTCACACAGGTGATCCTCATTGCAATCCAGCCACCTGTGCCTCGTCTTGTCATCACCTCCCTCTAAGCGTGCCTGTGTCGTCTGTGTTTGTCGGTTCCTAGTCGTGGTCTTAGTGAGTCGTAGTCGTGTAAGTCTGAGTCGTGTCTTTCGTGCTTCGAATAAATACTTGTTCTTTGGATTTACATCTGCACCTGGGTCCTCTCTACACACACTACAAAACGTGACAGTAACTGGTTACTACCCACCTCTGCCTACTGATATCCTATAAGGAATTAAAATACCACCCTACCTACAACAGATGAGGATAGAGAGAATCATCAAATAAACAAAATAAAGGATTACACATTTTACAAAGTACTATGAATAGGAGTGGTTGCAGTTTTATAACTTGAAAGAAATATTTATTGAATATAAGATCTCAAAATGGATGTTATGTTTTCACACTAAAACCAACATGTTACGTACACTCTAAAAAGAATATCTGAGCTGTAGTTGAGGTGATGGACTTATTGACCTAAATCTGACCGATTATTTTGGTTTAGTCAGGACAACTTATATTTTTGGGTTCAATCAACATAAAATCAGTGATGTTCACACTAAAGAAAAAGATAAGTTGAACCAACTTAACTGAATTGCTTCAGTTGGTAACAAGTAATTCAATCAGGTTTATCCAACTTAAATTATTAAGTTGGTTCAACCTGATAAATTTAAGTCAAACTTACTCAAATCATTTAGTTCCTTACAAATCAAAAATTCTAATCCCTCTGACTGAAATTCATGTAAAATCAACTCAAATTTTTAAGTTTTTTCAAATGAAAAAACTGATCAAAAAGCACATTATCAATGACTTTGAACTTAAAACTATTTAAATGTAAATCATCTTAAATGTGTGTTTTAGCGAGTTATTTTAGTTTTTACTTTCATTGTAATCAGAATTTCAAGTTGGCTAAAAAGAAAAAAAGAATCCACTGCAGAGATGGAACATTTTAACATTTACTGTGAGAACATCACACATTTAACAGTTTTGCACAGATGCAAGTAATAATGCACTAAAGACTTTTTTACACTGTAAAACATTTTCCTACTCTCTGAATGGAGTTAATATTTATGACTAGCTAAGCCCTGCTAGCAGGTTAGCGACAAAAACTAAGAATTCATAAATACTCAACTCCATTCAAGGAGGAGGGAAACATGTTAAGTATAAAAAGTGTTCATTGCATAATATTTTTAAAATCATGTGAACCAGTGAGCTGCTTGGTGGTGCATGTTGTTAGCACTGTTACAGTCAGGAGGTTGTGGGTTCACTTCCCAGCTCTGTGGCCAGCTTGCATGTTCTTCATGCTGTGTGAGTTTTCTCTGGCGCCCCAGGCTCTTTAAGTTCAAAGTCATTGATAATGTGCTTTTTGATCATTCAGTTTTTCATTTGGAAAAACCTAAAGACTTGAGTTGAATTTACATCAATTTAGGTCAGAAGGATCTGAATTTTGAATTTGTAGAAACTAAATGATTTGAGTGAGTTTGACTTAAATTCATCAAGTTAAACAAACTTCATCATTTAAGTCGGATAAACTTAATTGAATTACTTGTTACCAACTGAAGCAATTCAGTTAAGTTGGTTCAACTCTTCTCTTTTTTCAGTGTAGGTTAATGTCCTCATGTGTTCATGTTTGCTTGTTGAACAAAAAACAAACAACCAAATACCCAAAAAGTGTCAAATAAAATGAAGGTTCACTACAACACAATGCAACACAATATAAGAACACACAGAGACTGGAGTCATTCTAAATAAACCAACATCTGTTTTCTATCAATCAAATGGAATCAGTTATCAACCAATCAGATGAGAGTTAGCAGAACAGAACAGATTTGATTTAACCCTGTGTATCTGTCCAATGTGTGTGTGTGTGTGTGTGTGTGTGTGTGTGTGTGTGTGTGTGTGTGTGTGTGTGTAGGTGCTTTTATCTGCTAAGAGTATAAATACTTCATAAACTTGACAGTGATTTTTGTGTAATAATTTGAGTCTGAGAAAAAGGAAATGTACAAGCCACCTCTACACAAAGTGAGCACAACCAGGATGAGTTACGTTTATTATTCTTCCCAGCGCAGACAGAGGGAGGCGTGAAGTTTATTTGACTTGAAAGGTGAGAGGTTTCTGTTTGGGTTCTTCTGCCACACGTATCAATTCACAGGAAAAGTGAGTGGCAAGGAAAACAAGGAAGTGAGCTGGTTGGGTGGAGGTAACAGCTGAAACACACACACACACACACACACTCACACACACACACGCCGAGGCCAAGGGAAGGACAACAAGTCACTCAGAGGGCAACAGTTTACTAGAAAAGAGAGGGAGCTGCTGTCACCACAAACACAACCTGTGAGGTAAGAACAAAGATTTTTAAATCTAAAAAAGTTGTTTATAATAGAAACAAATGTATCCTTAATAAATAAACTATTTATAGTGAATAAAATGGTGACTTTTTCATTTAAATGTTACATTTTAATATTTTTACAAAGAGAGAGAAGAAAATGTTTAACAAATATCTAAAAATTGAAATTAATTTCAGTTTTCAGGACATTTACCGTCCCGTGGCGGTAACTGCTTCTGACCTTTTTGACCTTGCTAATGATTTCTAGTGAGGAACATCTAACTGTCTATTAAACACTGAATGCCAGAGTAAATGGACGACTCTTCCCTTTAAGGTCATCTGTGATGCAGTCAGAGGCCTATTGTCTCACAGTGACCCCACCCCCACCCACCTCCAGACAAAACTAACTGCAGGTCAAAGGTCAGCGTGGGGGTGTTTCAGCACTGCTTCTATATTTGTCTGCTTACATAAACTTCAGCGTGTTCTCAAGGTTGAAAAGGTGAAACTGGAATTTAGTGACATGACGTCTTAGGGGAAAGTTCAACGGCTGTCAGGTTAAACATATCATATTCATGTGTGTCCAATAAAACTATTTATTTCAGGCCTAACTGTCTGTATGGTGGTGCAGTTGGTGGCACTGAGGTTGCAGGTTAAAATCCCAGCTGTGGCCTTTCAGTGTGGAGTTCCAAAAACATGCATGTGACTGTAAGTCGCTTTGGATAATAGCGTCTGCTAAATGAATAAACATTTTAAAAAACTAACATTTTAAGAATCTTTCCATTGATGTGGAAATAAAGGAGATTTTCTGCTAAATATGTAGAAACATTCCAGCTCCAATAAATAAAAAGATCCCTGATTTAAAACATGGTGAGAAGTAACAGATGTAACAAACACATCTAAATGTTTCTATTGACCGAAAAACACACAGAGCACCAAAACAGGGGAAATAAATACTCTTTATTTGTCTGGTACTAGAAAATTATATGTTTTAGGCCAGAAAATTTACTGAAAATCCTGGGAAATAAAATTATATCCTTCTATCAAAATCATAAAAATATAATCTATGTCCATATTTCCTCATCTAAACCAGACAGTTACCTCTAAACTGACATGATTATAAGTAGACACACATTAAAGAAATGGATCCACCAGCAGACCCTATGAGAGAAACACACACACACACACACTCTTCACCTTTTTAACCTTCGCTGAATCGTTTATCTTGTAAACTTCATCATAACTAAACTTTTTCGGATGCTGGAGTAAATTAAACTGATGTAAAAGAGAGTGATTAGATTATTTAGGGAAACACATATCAGACACGACTCAGGCCTGTGCACTGAGCAACATTAATAAACAACCTCCTACAGTATTTTAATCTGGTGTCTAAATGATCTGGTTATTCTGATGAGACACTTATTCTTGTTTATTACCTGAACTGAACACAGCTGCATAAAAAGGAGCGAAATCAACAAGAGAAGGTTAAACAGCAGCGCCGGGCCTCAAAACTCCCTACAGAACAAACAGTTCATGTCTGTATGAAGCAGACGGCCTGAGGGACGCAGCACCCTTCAGCTGTTAGCTAAACACTCACCTTATTGGTGCAATAAAACCTTTTGATGTTTTAAGCTTCAGCTACAGAAACTGGAACAAGTTGTATCTTTGTGACAGACTGTCGTATAATAATTTTCCTTTTACCGCTGCTTCTTTTCTATGTTTTCTGTTGATCTGTTGTGTGAACACTAGTTCAGTCTTTTTATATCTGAATGACTCATGGGTCAAAGTTCAGCAGCTCAATAACAAAATAAATCTGTTTCTCAAAAATTCATCAGGTAATAAACTGAAAATTACAGAAGATTTAGAACAACTTTTAGAAAGTCTGGAAAAGTATTAATGAAGACAAAGTCAGGCTGTTTGGTAGCAAATAAAGACATAAAAGAGTTAAGGAGTGCACACTGCTCACTGCCTTTAGAGCAGGCAGGTCCAAAGAGCGGCACGGCGGCCACATCTGGCCCTCAAAGTAATTTGGTGCGGTCCTCAGAGTGATTTGGTGTGGCCCTCAGAGTGATTTGGTGCGGTCCTCAGAGTGATTTGGTGTGGCCTTCAGAGTGATTTGGTGCAGCTCTCAGAGTGATTTGGTGTGGCCTTCAGAGTGATTTGGTGCAGCCCTCAGAGTGATTTGGTGCAGCCCTCAGAGTGATTTGGTGTGGCCTTCAGAGTGATTTGGTGC
>SSNR01000361.1:102958-121509 GCA_006937965.1 Callopanchax toddi
GTTGACCTGCCCTCCTTGTGATGTGGTGTTGCCCTCAGAGTGATTTGGTGCAGCCCTCAGAGTGATTTGGTGCAGCTCTCAGAGTGATTTGGTGCAGCCCTCAGAGTGATTTGGTGTGGCCCTCAGAGTGATTTGGTGTGGCCCTCAGAGTGATTTGGTGCAGCCCTCAGAGTGATTTGGTGCAGCCCTCAGAGTGATTTGGTGCAGCCCTCAGAGTGATTTGGTGCAGCCCTCAGAGTGATTTGGTGCAGCCCTCAGAGTGATTTGGTGCAGCCCTCAGCTGCTCATATTAGGAATAATATAATTTAGTCCTCCTGCAGGATTTTGATGTTTTCTCACATTTCTATGTTTAGATTTTTACTAACATGAGACCGAACAGACAAAAAGTTACAGATACATTAAAATGCAACATTTTCCATCCAATCAAAGTATTCCATTTTTATTGAGACAATTTAAGAGATATTGGGATCATTTAATGTCCTGGTAAAAAGAACCACAAAGCCTCACTGAGGTTTACTAAGAAGCAGACTTGTGAGGTCTGTTCATAAAACGTGAATAAATCCAGCAACCTGACTGAAGACAGACCCAGATCCTGGTCTTGTTGCTGAGGATGGAGGGAAATTTAGTTTCTAGAAACCTAAAAACAGTCGACCAATCAGATCCAGAGAATTTGATGCTTTTTATTATTGAGTCAAACATATACGAGGTCCCTGTACGTGTCGATTTTGTTCATTAAAATGTTGCATTTACAATCTGTTTGTCAGCAGAACAAATAAATAAAATCATGTTTTGCTTTTTTCTATCACTTTTGTGGCCCTTGAGGACTTTACACTTGGTGATTTTGGCCCTCGTGTTGAAAAGTTTGGACACCCCTGCTTTAGAGCATCTTATGATAAGAAATGATTTCAGCCCAGATCTCACTCAGCCTGACTAGTAGAAAGCCTCGTATCCTGTTGGATTTATCGTCAGAAGCAGGTTAGTTTTAACCCAGAGAAGATTCAATGTTTGTTCATTAAAATCAACATTTTATTGTAGTTTAGAAGAATAGAGCACTAGAATAAAGAATGAAGTGCATCCAGTGAAGACTTCATCACCTTTCAGCAGAGTCCTGACTGAATACTTCTATTTATGACACTTTAATTAACGCCTCATGTAGTATACATGATCAGAACAGTGTAAAACCTGATGTGGTACATACAGCAGCTCCTACACAAACTCTGCTCTTGATGACTTCACTTTTACCTAACACTCTCTGATGATGACCTTAAGAAAGTGGCAGCAAATTGACGAGTGAGAGAAAATATTCCAGCAAGCCTTCCCTCCCTCCTCCTCCTCCTCTGCTCTCAGCGGTGAATCTACTGTAACTGGTAGGAGCTGTAATTAATTGGAGTGGAATTCGCTGTTGTTGACCTTTTTGAAGGTGATCATCACAATGACTTCCCCAGTAATTCGTCAGCCATCACACTTCAACCAGCAGCACTACGTTCATCAGACTATCATTCACTCACATGGACAGGACAGGCAGCACGTCACACAGGAAGACGTCACACACACACGCACGCACGCACACACACACACACACACAACTATTAGCAGGTCTCTGCTAAGACAAATGGGAAAAGATTCTAAAATATCAAAACTTCACATCGAATTTACATTGTCTCAAACAATCTCCTTCTCTCTTTCTCTGTCTCACACTCTCTCTCTCTCTCTGTCTCACTCTCTCTCTCTCTCTCTGTCTCACTCTCTCTCTCTCTCTCTCTCTCTCTCTCTCTCTCTCTCTCTCTCTCTCACCAGTCCGCTGTAAAATATCCTCTATTAGCTGCTTGCTCTCCGTCTCTCTAAGGGTGTTGGACCTGACTATTACCTGTAATGACCGTGACATTAAAATAATGATAACGCCATTTGCTAATGCAGCACTTAGCACACACTGCACACACTTGTGCAGATAGATGCATGCATTTATGCACGCTGATTTTCTGACAGCTGAAAGTGTGTGTTGCCTCCTAAAAGTTTCAGCATGACTGCAAACACCATAACTGAAGACGCTTAGCAGAAGCCACCCAGAAGCTCAGGGACTGTGTTTCACGTCAAACTTACACTTTTAATCTGCATTTATTTTAATCCACAAATTTATCACAAAAGGAGAATTAAAATGTTTTGAGAAAAGCCTCTTCTTCCCTTTTTTAAGTTAACCATCACTGCTTCCAAGTGTTTACATCCTGCTGTATTTGCATAGTGTTTTATGCACATCCCTCATAACAGTAACCCTATTCAGTCTGATAGTTCTGTGACTGTCTCTGGTAATGACTCCTGATGACTGTACGTTGTTTTACTACTATCTATGCCAGTATTATTACATTTTTTTGTGCCATGACATTTTTGATTTTAGTTTTATCTTTTACATATATCTTTTTGTTCTTGTGTGAATCTGTTTTTCTCTACTTGCCTGTAACTGCTGCTGGTGAAGCTGAATTTCCCCACTGAGGGACGATAAAGGGCTTTTCTATTCTGCTCTGTTCTTTTTAACAGTTCATCATGGACGTCAGTGTGCGTGTTCCTTTAAGATATTGCAGAAACAAATGTATTTACTTTGTACATTTACCATTTGCTTTAGTAAAGAAAATAAAATAAAAAGATTTTGGGGTTGTTAGTGTCTGGACTTTACCTAGTTTTTGGGCTAATTGTTGTTTATACTGCTCTATCTCTCCATTTTCTTCTTAATTTCACCTCCTTCCCTCCATCCTCAACTCGTCCTTTATCTTACTGAATCTCCTTTCTTGTGGGGGTGCAATTATTTGCAATTTGCCTAAGTCCTCCATTTGCTGGGACACTAAGCATGAAAGCGAGGCAATGTGGTGTAAAATGGAGGCAGGCGTGTGAGAGTGTGTCCAAGGCGGAGGAGGGTCCAGGCAGCGGTGGGGGGGGGTATGCAAAGACTGTCACACTAGTGTGGATGAACATCATAATGAGGTGTGTGTGTGTGTGTGTGTGTGTACCTACCAGTCTGCACACATGACCACATCAAAATGAGCTTCTAGTGCTGAAATATCCACCTCACAGTCCCATCGAAGCACCCTGTAACACACAGGAAACAGACAGAACACTCGTAAAGCAGAGGGTCTTCTCCTCTTCCTCCATCATTGTTCTTCTTCTCCTCCACACTTTGAGCCTCTTGCTGTCTGACACCTCACTCTCCGTGACCCCCACTGTTTTTCTGCCTCAGTAGAGACTCGGAGAACGCATCGGAGAGGAAGACATGTCGTCTGTGAGAATGAGCAGGGAGCTTCTGACATGACACTTGACATTTATACCTAGTGAACACACACAAAGTCCACGTGTGTAGAGGTGACTTCTCCACAACCAGACCTCTCTGTTCTCATTCTCTCTTGTTCTGATATCAGAACCAACAATCTGAACCTAATGACTGATGAAGAAACACAAGTATCACAAACCAGTCTCACTGGGCAGGTTGTGTTCCCCAGTTAAGAACCAGTCACACAGATTATTACTCATCAGATTAGATTCAGGTTCTTTATAAAGCAGCAGCTCCAAACAGTGACGTCATCTCAGAGCTAGAAGGAATGGTTTAACTTCTGTCTTTTTGAGGGTTTATGATGATCAAAAGCTTCAGGTTACAAATCGATGGTCTAGCATCTCATGAAGGAGTACATGCTGCCCATCGCCCTTCATGGCTGTTTAAACTGAGATTAATAACATCTACGTGGTCAAATCCATCAACTCATGCAACATCACAAAATCCCTATGTGATGGAACTCATTAAATCTGCTCATGTTTAATCTGATTATGCTTTAAATTGTGCCCTGTTGTTGTTGTCTAACAAACATTTCACAGGTAAAATAAAGCAGAGAGAAAATCCTCTCCAGCTGCATTTGTCACATGTTGTTTAGACAGAGACTGCACTTTGTAGCGTTACCAAATACGCTATAACCTCTGACCCCTTGAACACCACACAAACAATAATCATCTTTTGCCCAATAACTTGGATTATAATGACTCTTTTATTGTTTTAACCTGAATCAACATTCCCAGGTGTCCAGATCGTTTTCCCAGAAGACCCGACAGGACTCTTTAGTAATAATAAACTCTAAAGACTCCTCGATGTCTCGTTCTAATGACACTACTTTAATCCACTGTCCAGAAATGTCTTTAATGTGATTAATGCATTTTCTCCCACAGTATTATGAATGTTTGATCCAGCTTCAGTATTATTTCATATTTTTACTTTGCTAAAGGTTAAAATCAATATGTTTCATAAATTTACTTATTAAGGTGAACTATAGCTTTAAGGGCTTGAGTCATGTGACCTTGATAGAACCCCTCTCCCATAGGCCCACGTCAACATGACTCCATCTTAAGTCTCGCCACTTCCTGACACAAAGGAGTGCTCATCTAGACATTGATGAGTCCAGACGCTAGCTGTCACCCACTACACAGCTAAGCTAATTTCCTAAGTTTGCGGCTCTCCCCTGAACGGGTAACGAGCCCCGTTTGAGCCGATGATCACTGCTCTTTTCCCCGAGGCATAGACACCCCACGTCTGCCTCGCTCCACGACATGGGAAAAGAAGCCTCAGCTATGTTAGCTCAAGATGCTAACCACAGACAGAAATGGTTTTTCTGACTGCTGTATCCTGGGACGGGAACCGGGCGCCTGCCGGCGGCTACCACTGCCCCCGACGGCTCCAGCCGGATCAAGGGAGGACCGTTCCACCTCCGTATCGGTTCTCGACTTCCATCCAGGACCGATCCATGGGAGCGCCGGCTAAGTAAACCCTCTCTGGTAAAGCTAAAGGCCTCTGTTGATAAGTAGCACTCCACCAACTTATCCATCAGCAACTCCTCCACTTAACCCTCAAACTAAATTAAGATAATGTTCCCTAGTCTTAACATCACAGATGCAGGTCATTAAAACTTATACTAAGATCAACTTAGAACACCACACCATCGTGTTGATATAAGCTATAACCTCGCTACCACCCTCCGTCTTTTTTTATAATAAATCCTGTAAAGTCTTATTCCTGACTCAGACTTCCATTTGTCAACATCAAGATACGTAATCTACTCCCTGTGACATCTGGCAGAACCTAGAGTTCCTGTAAAATACTAGTAAGTGAAGGTATCAGAGAAAACTCTCAGAGTAAAACCTACAAAACAAAGCTAGATCTTACAGAAGTGTGTGCAACAAACTTAATAAGTTTATAACGCTACAACTTACTAAATAGAAAAACACAGACCCAAACAACAGTCAGAGAACTATTCTATAAAATATTTAGGACAAAATGGCAGCTAGAACTTTGTACATCTTCTCACTAGTTGAAGCAAACCGAGTTGATGTTTCTCTCTTTCTTTTGGCTGTAGTGCCTTTTAACGACCTCACTGTGTGTTTCTGACTCAGGGATGTTTTTAATACCGTCATAGGTCGACATGCTCAACCTGCTCCGCGGTTCAGGATGCAGCGTGAGGTCTCCAGTCCACAGAAAGGGGGCGTGTCCATACTGAATGTGGCCCACGGAGGACTTATGAAAGGAAACACAGCCCCTAAGCTAGAAAAGGTTCCCCACCAGTTCTAAACCAACAGACCTTTCAGCCTGATTCTATTCCTTCTGCATCCATCACATCAAAATGAGTCAAATCAATCGGTCTCTTTAAAACGTGTTTAATTAGTTTTGGTTTTTAACTTTATGCTCACTGCATCAAGAAAACAATAAATTAAATTCTAGTCTCTGACTTGAAGGAATTAGCTGAACATTTAAACCTATTTTCTGCACATTGAAACCAGATTTGATGAAAATAAATTAAGTCTTTCTCCTGTTGACCTGTAAATCTCTCTGACTGTAGGCTTCAGATTACATTCTTTATGTCGTATTCTCGTATTCAAGCAAGGATGAAACTCTGATCTGAAAAGCAGGAGGGACACAACGGTCTTGAGTAGAGGGGTGGGGGTCTGGAGGTGGAGAAGGGGGTCTTGAACAGAGCCATGATTTCAACCCTAATCCGTGTACCTTTCATTCTTTCGTTTCTGAAACGAAATCGGAATAACTGGAAGTTTCTGTTTTCTGGTTTTGGTCATGTCAAAACAAAATCGGAAATACGACCAGACGGGAAAACGGATCCGATTTCGTTTTCTCGTTATTCCCTTTTTGCTAACAAGACTACACGGATTCAGGTCGACCACCTAAATAAAATAAGGACATATTCTGGGGATCAACATGTAACACTTAAACAACCGTTGATGATTTTACAAAAAAGCGCACACAGAAGATCATCAGTCTCAAGTGGTCCCTGTTTACCTGGGACGGCATTAGCTCAGTTGGTAGAGTGGCCGGTCTGGCAACCGGAGGGTCGCCGGTTCGATCCCCAGCTCCGGCTGGGTTAGATTGTCGTTGTGTCCTTGGGCAAGACACTTCACCCAACTTGCCTACTGGTGGTGGTCAGAGGGTCCTGGAGGGCGCCGGTGCATGGCAGCCCCCGCCTCTGTCAGAGTGTCCAAGGGCAGCTGAGACTACAACGTAGTTTATCACCACCAGTGTGTGAGTGTGAGTGTGAATGGGTGAGTGACTGATCGTGTTGTACAGCGCCTTGGGGTGTTCTGCACTGTAGAAAGCGCTCTATAAATACAAGCCATTTACCATTTACTATTAAACATAACCCCAAGTATTCAGCTTTATATTTCACAATGACTCCAGATGTTCTCAGGCTGTAAACCCCCTCACTACACTCTTTAGACACTTTTCTCAGACAGGACTTCACATTTTCACTCTTCTCTCTTGTTTAAACTCTCGTGAGTCATTTGGAACAGGTGTTGTGCAAAAATCTGTTCCCCTGTGTCTGGAGTGCATGAAACACACTCAGCGATTCTGTCAGTGATTAAAACGAAAAACACAAAAATAAGAATAGAAAATGCCCATTTTTAATTCTTATTCATTTATTTACTAGGAACTATTAAGTATCAACTTTGACATGACTGTTGATGAAATCGATCAGAAGTGCTGTGAAGTCTGCGATTCGACATAGGGGAACAGATTTTCGCACAACATCTTCTCGCAGCACTGCACCTGTGACACACAGGCAGTAGTGATCTCCTCAGGACGCAGAACACAATGCGCTTAAAAAGCATGTAAAACTGCACTTAAAAAGTGCAACGCCACGAAAGAGCGAGGGACCACTGCACTTATTTTATTTAGGCGCATTTACTTTTTATTAGACTATAGGTGCTGTTGTCAGCAAGGATGTGTGTGGGGATTTTCCTGCTCTGGTCATTCAGTTCTTTCTGACCCCCCCACCCTGAAACCTTCAGAGTAACGCTAGTTTCTGGTCGACCTGAATCCGTGTAGTCTTGTTAGCAAAAAGGGAATAACGAGAAAACGAAATCGGATCCGTTTTCCCGTATTTCCAATTTTGTTTTGACATGACCAAAACCAAAAAATGGCAACTTCCGGTTATTCTGTTTCAGAAACGAAAAAACAAAAGAACGAAAGGTACACGGATTAACCCTACACTAAAAACAACAGCCAGGATCCATTTAATACAGTGGGACTTTGTTTATAGACAGTAACAACTACAAGGCTCAAAACGGACTTTAAACATGTGAAGGGGGCATGTCCCCCCTGCACCCCCCTCAAATTACGTCCATGTCTGCTGCAGCTTGACGCTCTGGGTAGGGGGGGTTCTACGATGCGTCAGAATAATGCAGAGTCCACAGTGTGGACAGGACACCGTGTCTTCCAGCAGCGTAGGTCTTCTTCAGTCCAGCTGCACTAAGTCCCGCCTCTCTGAAGTCTGTTTTCACCTGTTCATCAGGAGAGGGGCCGTCGGAGGTTTACCCAGTGGGGGGTCCGGGGGTCTCTCAGTCAGGTCCTCATTCCCGTTCCGTTTTAGGTGCTGCTCAGATCAGAGAAGTCATTTTTGCCTGTAGATTAAAGTTGTCGTGCTCTCTCTGAGCTCTGTGTGATGGTTGATCTAAACTCCAGTCTGTTGTTACCACTGATGTCTCAGCTCAGACGGAAAAGTCAGGAGGCTTCTACAAAATCACGGTTTAGTAACGCATTAAAGCAGCCTGCTTGTGGGAAAGTAACAGTAATCTGATTACTTTATTTGCAATTGTAATCCCTTACTTTACTCATTACTTGAAAAATGTAATTGGATTACAGTAACGTGTCACTGCCCATCACTGGTTGTGACATAGCTGCATGGTGGCGGCACTGTTGCCTCACAGCAAGAAGGTTGCAGGTTTGAATCCCGGCTCTGGCCTTTCTGTGTGGAGTTAGCATGTTCTCTCCTTGCATGTGTGGGTTTTCTCCGGGTACTCTGGTGTCCCCCACAGATCATAACATGCCCTATAGGCGTATATAAGATGTTCATTCAGTGAAATGAATAAACATAAACAGAGCCTGAGCTCTGCTCTGTATCAGATAACAGGCTCTATCTTCAGCTGGGATCCTTATTCCTTCACTTCTGGAGCTCTTAGCTCAAACTCATGTGTGAGATCATCCCTCACAACAGAACTAATCTTCACATAAATCTCTATGTTTCTCCCTTTAGCTGTCAGACTTCAGTACCTCCATGTCGAAAATTGTTTTTAAATAAAAATCATTTCATCTTAAAGATGTTTGGGAGGGGAAATGAGATGGTTGAGAAGGAATTAGCAGTGGCTGAGGCTTTTTCATTTTTGATGTAATTTGTCTCCAGATTGTGTTACAGTCACGCTGATGTGTGTACTCTTAAAAGAGCTGAGCTTTTCTCTTGATCTCCTTTTCTTCCTCTGCTTTCCCGTTCTCTCTTTCATACTGTCAGACAGATTGAGGGATTATTAATTAGGCATTTTTAACACTTGGTAAACAAAACATTAGGCCCTGCTAGAAATACAATCTCAATTCACAGCAGGAGGCTCCCAAACACACACACACGCACGCACGCACACATGCACGCACGCACACACACACACACGTGAAACAACACCCTGCAACGTGCCCCTCCCTATCCATCCCCTTGTACAAGCGCTTCATGCCCTTCGCCCTTTCTTGCAGCGCAGAGTTGACAGCAGGCATAATCTGAAACAAAAACAATCAAAGTAATGTAGCCTAATTATACGTTTACTTTTTCACTCCATCTACCACTCATGTAAATCTGTGCAGGAGAGAAGCAGTGAGACGGAGAGCTGAAGGGAGAGGAGGTAGGGGAGCTAACCACTCACTCATTGGAAAATGTTGTTTTTAAACGGGGACAATAATCATGTGAGCCTGTCCTTCAGTAGGAGGTGTGTTTGTTTTCTGGACAAGTGATCCTCATCTAAAGGGGTCACGTTTCTTTGATGATCCAATGCACATAAATGGACCTGAGTGATTAGCTCTGCTGAGCGTTAAGCAAGGATGTATCAGACTGGTGATTTTATTGTTTCTGAATATTTATTGTCATTTAATTTTAAATCACTGAAAGAGCTGCACAGAGTGGCAGCTTGTTTCAGCAGCTCTACTTTGTTACAACTGATTTTTGTTTGAGAATTTTTCTTCTTTGTTTTTCTGGTAGTTTTTTCTTTAAAATCTTTTTCATTTTGGTTTGAAAGCTGTGCTGCTTGGAGGATTTTTGCTGCTATATTTCTACTTTTCGGTCATTTATTGTGATGTATAACCATAACAACAACAGGAGCAGCTAATCAACATCTAAAAAAACCAAACAAACTGGGACCCAGACGAGGTAAAGAGGTAAAGAGGAAGTGGAGCAGGAGCAAAGCAGAGAGGAGGTTTAAACCAGCGCTTCATCCTAATGAAACAGGAGATCTCTCAGGGACAAGGTGGACCAGAAGCTCTGATGATGACTCGGCTCTGTCTCATGTGTTTGACTGAGACGTGGCTGCAGCATCTTTATCCTGACTGACCAGCTGTCTGGGTAGCAGGATACATTTGAACATGCTTCTCTCTCTTCAACACTTTACAGGTTTGCGTGATGTGCATGTACATTAATTGACAGCTGACAATGCAGAAACTTAAATTCTATTTCACCGGTCAGAGAGAATTCAAAGGGGTCTCTAGGAGGAAGGAGGGTCTTCATCAGAATGACAGATGTTGTGGAACTCTACCCATAGATCATAGTTTAGACCTGAAATATCATTTAGAACATTTAGAAAACTTTGATACATAAAAAATGCTCCAGACTGCAGCTTTAAACAAGACAAAAAATAGGTCACAAAAGGAAGCGTATAGTCCTTAGAAAGAAGAAGATGGTGATAAAATGGTGAGTTATGTGATCCTGTTTACCAAAGAAACCAAAAGGAGAGCTGGACTGAGCCGAGCTGAGGAAAAGGACACAACAAGCCCAGAATAAAGCCTGAATTTGGTTCCTACCTTGAAAACACACGTGTTGAGCCAAACTTTCCAGCCAGCCTGTTCCTCTCCACCAGGCCTCGAACATCTGGAGAGCTGAGGTCAAGGTCATAGTTTCTCTGTCACCTGCACTCTAAACATGCTCAGAAAGGTACTTCAATACAAAGTATATTTTGATTTTGTGCAATTCTAGAAAGTAAACTCCAATTAAAACTAATACATATTGACAACCTGCTGAGGACGAGCGAGAGTCCAGGTTTTATTGACCCTGAAGAGTTAAACAAGTCTGGGTGGAAACAGAAGAAAGAACACCCGTCATCTAACTATTCAGGACCTTCGTGCTGATTCATTTGATTATAATATTGGGTTTCATGTTGCTAAGAGTGAGATCAAAAGTCATAAAATTGAGAAAAAAATTGGAAACACAATGTATGGCAGAAAACCAACATGGAGAAAGCTTGAGAGCAGAAATGATCTCCAGGGACAGAGTGCTAGACCGCCGCTGCTCCGCGTTGGATCAATGGAAAGGCTTTTAACCACAGACAGCAAAAACACACACTGTCGCACGCACACCAACACACACACATGCAGATGAAGACACACAAAGGCAGGGTGATTGATGTCAAGTTGTCTATTAATTCAGCAGCTACTGGAGTTGCAAAGCAATTCAATTAGGATTTCCTTGTTTTTAAAGCTTGCAGAAAAGCTGAGACAAATCCAATTGACAGAGAAGACAAGAGAGATAGATGGAGAGAGAAGGGACACTGATAAACTGATAAACTGCAACGCCAAACCAAAGATCAAGCACATGTATGTTTAATACACTTAACATGCAGAAATAAACACGTACACTGCGGTTATAGGGCTGTGGTATACATGACCATCAAGTGTCAACCAGCAGAAGAGCTTTTTATAATCACATCACTGACACACATCCAGGGAAGCTGGTTCACATGCACATACACATGCACACAAGACAGTATAAAGTTAAAATCAAATAGATTTCAGTCCTATTGAACTTTGAAGTGGATGAACATTTGCGTCCATCTCTTGAAGCAGGAGTAGTAAGCAATGACATGCATCAATCATTCTTAATGGAAGGTTTCAATTGATTTTCAACAGGAGTATTCAAGGTCACAACAACAGAGTTTCAGCCCTCATCCATGTGTGTTCGAACAAAAAATCAGGTCAACATCTTCTGCAAAATGAGGGGGATGTATTGTACAGTGTTGACTCTTTATTTCTTCTCATTTCCATAAAACTCTGAGCCCTATCACAGCTCTCCATCCTTTCTATTCTAACACTGAATTCTGATAAACAGAGGTCATTAGCACAAGACCAACAGTGCTTCCTCAACAAGAGGAAATGCCACAAAGAGCCTGCAGTGTGTGAACCCAGAGCCCAGAACAAATCCCAAGTCTTTCTCAGCTCTCTCTTTTCTTTCTGTGTGTTTTCGATCCATCTTCGCTATGATTTCACTTACAATTCTCTACGTGTTTGTTCTGGGAAACAAAGCAGCCAGTCAATGGTACATTGTCTGTGTGGCCAAGTGTGTGTTTTACAGTCTCCACTCTGTTATTGTTTGGTCTTATTGTCATCAGTAAAGGAGCATTGTAGCCGGCTGAGAGAGAGATATTGTAAGCAGAGCTAAATTTGGAAGTGCCACATTGGTCAATGGGAAAGAAATGTGTATTTATATTTCCTTCTTTTGTCAGCCAAATGTAACAAGCTTCTTTTTTTCTGGTCTTTGTAGTCATCTATTGATTAAGACAAGATCTAAAAGGACTGAAAAAAATCTGAAATTCATAAAGACGATGGAATATTAAAGAGAAAACAGGCAAAAAGGAATTTCAAGTAAAGTGTGTTAGAAAAAAAAGCTATACTCAACTGAAGGAGTTGGTCAATAACCCACTTAAAGAACCAAGGCTGACAAAGATCTCACCTAAAGATTTGTTCTTAAAAAATTAATTATAGGCCTAAACCTTAACCACACAAAATAGGATTTTAAACAAACCTTGATTTCTACTCAGGCCTCAGCATTAGATAAAGTCTCAAACTCAATCTGACAGGATGGCAATTACTGTGCTCTTAACTTGGCGTGGTGGCAGCTGGGATTGGTAGGTGTCCCATCCTCTGATTTTGTCACTAGATGGAGGAGGTGGGTGGCTATTCTTCCACAGTCCAACACAATATCTGACTTAAGAGCTGAACATGAAGGATGTCATGTTTCTGTCACTGAACTGTGTCTTATTAGTGCAGCTTTGCAACTAGTTGTATTTTAAAATGTCACATCAGGGTTTGCGTTGGTGTAAACTAAAACTCTAATTTCTACAAAACCTCCTATTTCTCCTGAAAGCTGTCCAAACCACCTCAAATGGTTCCTTAAATATACAGTAGTGGTCAGAAGTTAACATTCAGCATGGACATGACTGTCAGAGCAATTTAGAGAAACTATCAAGTGGAATTTAGGGTTCACTTGATTTCCTGTCATGGAGGATAGCTCACACATTTTAAATCAAGCTGAGGTCAGAAGTTTGATTTATCCAATCAGAGATCGGCTCTGACGCCTGTTGTGGGTCATTGTCCTGTTGAAACACCCAACTGGGTCTACGTTACAACCTGATGATTTCAGGTGAATCTATAGAATTTTACATTTGTTCTCCTTCTTTGTTAATCCATTCACTTTGTGCAACAATCCCTCATCCTGGTGCTACCACCACCCTGCTGACCGTTGGTACAATGTTCTCAGGATCTGCTCGACTCCTCCAAGATTACGTCTCATCATTGTGGCCACATCTTTGTCCCGTCTGATCATAAAACCTTTGTCCGGGAGGCATGCGGCAGGCCTGGGTGGACAACCTTAATGATGTAAAGTGGTTTCACCATGGTTTGGGTCTGGGCGGTTCCTAACTGGTTCCCTTTCATCTGCGGGTGATGTATAATTATTGGTCAATCTGATAGATGCTGTCAATGAGATTTTCTTGTCCTAACAAGAAGAAACTACCATTATTATCACTAATGAGACAAGTCAAGTTAAAAGACATTCTAGAACCGTCAGCACAACTTAATGAAATGTAGATGAATGTTTTTACATAGTTGGGCCTGAACGTATCATTTTCACCCTGCGTGTAAAAGAGAAAAACCATAATGTGGATCATTAAAAGAACCCCATAGTCAGTCAGTAGTAAAGTAAAGCCATAGGGTCAAAGGTTACTTGAGGCAGTGTGTGAGGACAGAAGCTGAGACAGGTAGTCAGGAGCCAATCAGAGCTCTGTATGTGAACACCAGACCGTTGAAACAGATTGTAACCTCTACAGGGATCCAGAGTAAAACCACCTGCTGGGTTTAGTTCAGAGTCTGAATGCTGCATTCTGATTGGCTGGAAGGCCTGAGAGGGAGGGTTTATTCAGACTGGTAAAAAGATCCTGATGACACAAAGGTAGGGATTCTTTTCTCCTGGTCTGCTGTTAAAACAGTTCTCTGTACTTTTGAAATGTTTCTTAAGTGAAATAAACAGGAACAAGAAACAGAATTAATGTGAATCAAAGCTTAAAACAGGGTCAAAGGTCACTCCTAGATGTCATATATTTGACTTGGCTGATGAGCAAAAGTAAGAAACTTCCTGTTTGATTTTAGAATGAAGTTCTGGAGGTTCAAAGATCAGGGTCTTGGTCTTGTTGGCCTTCAGAAGCAGAAAACTGCTGATCTGAGTCCGACAGCCTGTCCACCTGGTGGACATACAGTATGATGTCCACCTCATCCTAAAGGTGACGCCAGAAAACCTTCTGAGAAAGCTCATTTGTTTCTACGATCTTATTCTTGTGGTCACTAAACTGAGTTCTTCACCACAGGTTGAAGGTATGGATGGCTATCGATTATTAAATCGATGGATTTGTCTTTTGGCTCCGCTCTCACTACTCGCCGTGACAGACTGGTACAGTGAAAGAATCCCAGCAGATCCCACCTGTCAGTCAACCTGCTCTATTATCCTCCCAGCTGTGAGCAAAACCCACCAGTCATTTACAACCCCACACAGACGACGCTCCTGTTCCCACCAAAGAGGAGATTTCAAAGCACCATTTCTTCTAGGAGCTGCTTCACCCTGCTGTAAACTGGCCCAGCTGGATGGCACTGATCAGCAGAACCAATGAGATCTCACCAATACAAAAGATTTTATCCTCTTCAAAACTAAATCACACATCAGTAGATGTTTAGTTATAGTTTTACACAAAATCAAGAGAAATATATTTTTTTTCCATTGGAAGGTAAACAATTTAACATTTTTAAAAGGATTACAAGATCAGATCACATGAACGGATGCTTTAAAGATTTGTATTCAAAGTGATGAGCAATCGAGCTCTAAACTGATTCATTTTCACGGAAAAAGCATTTGTAGAAACCAGTGATGAATATACGTGAGCTAGGAAGATGGAGAGAGAAAAGGGAGAGAGGACGATGAAAGGATACTCTGAATGGACTTCTCATTCCCATCTGATAGCAGAACTTCCTTCACGTCAGCAGAAATGGCAACCTGAGAGCCGGGGAGACAGGAGAAAGACAGAGGAATTAAACAACACGGAACAAAAGAACATAACCAAAGGCACTCTTAGATGGAGCAAACATCTGAACACACACACACACACAATACTGACATAACCATATCTCCAAAGCTTCACTTTTGGCAGCCAAGTCTCCGTCTCTCCATTTCTTCCCTCTCCTTTCTGCCATTTTCTTCTCTATCTTCACCCCATTTTTATGTCTGCATTATTTTAATCATTCAATCAAATCAGTCAATACTTTTATCATTGTGGCTAGCGGTGGGGGCTGCTATCTTGCTATCACTCTGTTCAGTAATTGCATTGTGACAGGGGATGATGGCAAGCGTAGAGCCTTTTCATTTGACGCTGGGTGTTTATCAGGCTGAGCCATCACTCCGTTCGCCGCTGTCACTCTGCACTCAGCTCGCCAGGCCTGCCTGATGCCCTTCATATAACTTTGCAGAGCAGACTGCAAAAGATGAAGAGAAAGAGAGGGAGGGAGACGAGAGAATGTCGAGTTTTTGCATTGCAATGTGTGTGAGGGAGATGTAGATAGGGAGGTGTGTGCTCGATTATAACCCCATCCTTTACCACCGCTTTTCTTCACAGCTGACATTTTTTAAACAGCCAGTATGAGTCAAGTTTTTGTTAAAGAACTTCTGACCTCATACGAGCAATCAATTAACAGAACGGAAAAGTCGCAATCTAAAACAAATTAGAGCAGAAAATATTAGACTGACAGAAGTATTTCAACATTTTGCATTTTATGCAAAAGAAACTCTTGTGAAATGTTAAAACAGAACATGCTGTTTGGTCCAGGACAGTGATGCTTCTGTAAAAAATAAAAAGGGGACATTTCTGTGATACTTCTGTTTGGAGTTTAGTTTTTTCTTCTTCTCCTGTTTTCATTTAGAACATTGGATATTATTTTGAGACTGTATATACTGTGAATAGTTGGGAAGCTAATTGTAAGTAATCCAACGGAGTAGGAATATATAAGTGTATACTTCAACGTACTCATTTTTGAACAGCTTAGAAGGAAATCCAAGATGAAGTGTTATTATATTTTATGTAATGTTTCTAAGATGCTTAAATAAAAAATAAAAAGCGATCTAAACTAACGTAGATTCAGTTGGGTCACTTGCTGGAATCCTATTAGGATGGAACTGATTCAGATCAAATCCCAGTGTTTCAGGTAGACATTGCTTAAAGCTCCGTACCCAGCCACCAGGGATCAGGGACGGAGCGACGTCTGATGTAAAACAAGTTATCACCACCTTTTATGACAAGGCTTTAAACCATTGTGGAGAAATTATGAAGTCATAGCTGTGTTTTTTTAATGAATGAATGAGTTAATTTATACAGTTATACTATTTTTATATGAGTTCCTTGTTGTACATAATCGCACCGTTTATTGTACGTTCACAGACTTATTCTAGCTAAATGGGATGGTCTGAAGTCAAAGCATATAAATGTCCATTCCTAGTTACAAATTTCAGTTTACAAACCACTTTTCAACTTTTTTTAATTTGAGAAAAATTTTTTTTAAACATATTTACATTTCCCTGTTTTGTTTAGTTTTTGTTCTGTTAGTGTGGTTTGTTTTGGACTGTTACTCTTACAGTTTTATTGCTGAAGAGCTAAGTTGGTCTCTCTCTTTTTTGTTTCTATACTAGCTATTCTTCTTTCTATGAGTTTAGATTTTTTTCTTTGAATTTTCTTTTGAACACGCCAAGTCTGACTCAGGTAGTTAGTTCTCTGTCTAAGAGCTTCCATCTTTTTATCCCTTTATTGAGATGCACATTTGTTTCAGTGTCGTTCTCGTAGATTTATTTTGAAAGTCTTGTTTCGTTCTTTGATTTTCTTTATTTGTCCTCAGGATAAAAATTTTAGTATATTGTTCGCTAATAGGTAATGCTTTGCTTTGAAAATAACAGCTAACGTTCTTGGGTTGACTAAATCTTCAAATTTTAATATTTTGACTCTACAGATAGTTTATTGGTGTGTTGAAGCCTGATTTATGGATAATTCTAATGGATCTCTTTTGCAGTATGAACAGGGTTTTAATGTTAGTTTTATACGTGTTTCCTCAAACCTCCACACAGTATGTTAGGTACGGATATATGAGAGTGTGATTTAACATTTGGAGGGTTTCTTTGGTTAGTACCCGTTTTGAGTTATTTTTGCAGATCTTTTGTTTTACATACCTTATATGTGGTGTGCAGTTCCGTTTATGACCTAGAACTTTTAATTCATTGACTTTTTCTACAGGATTCCCATCTCTGTGTGTTACTTCTTCCTTTTGGTATCCAAACACCATACAGTGTATTTGGCTTGGTTCCAGTTCATGGATAACTTGTTATTGTTGCACCAGTTCTTGATTTGAATCATTTTATTTGTTAAGTATTCTGTGATCTCTTTTATGTCTGTTCCCACGTGAAATATATTTGCGTCGTCCACAAATAGAATTTGTAAGATTTCAGAAACTACTCAGCCATTTGTGGGCTATTCCCATTATGCCGTACTTCTGTAATTTTTTAAACAATATTATGTGGTCAATGGTATCAAATGCTTTTTAAAATCTATGAATATCCCTACTGTGTAAAGCTTTTTTCAGTAGCGTCTGTTATTTCTTCCTGTAACTTGATTCTGTTTGGGATGTTAATGTGTTGTTCCTGAATGGTTGTCATTGAGATTGTTTTTGTCTATGAAATCATCTATTCTTCGGGTAAAGCATTTTTCTAATATTTTGGACAATCTAAGCGGTGTTTGTCACCTGTTTCATAATTGTAATTGTTTTTATAATTGTTTGAGTCAAATCTCAAAAGTATGTGCTGTGAAAACCCTCGACAACTACAGCAACTTCTTTTAGCTCATCATCTGTATGATTGACTGAATTACAGCCATTTTTATGTTGGCTACCATCGCTGTGGCAGCCATTTTGAATGAGCTTGAGTTGAAGATTTTTATCCAGTGTTTACTTACTAAAAGTCTGATTAAAATTGAATAAAAATTTTGCTAAAAGACAAACAGCTAGATCTGACACGTGTGGCTGACGAGGACCACTGCTAGCTACTACAACACAACATATTAGCTCAATATATGTAAACGTGACAAGAGTTAGACACATTTTTTGTTAAGATCCGCTGGCTGTGGTTCATTCTAGAATCAATCAGTTGGAGAGGTACATTCATCAAAGACTTCCTGAGACTTCCATTCATCCATTCAGTTATAAATGAGAGATTTTGTAAATTCTGGTGGAGGTCAGAGGGTCTGGTGGAGGTCAGAGGGTCTGGTGGAGGTCAGAGGGTCTGATGGAGGTTTAGAGGGTCTGGTGGAGGTCTGAAGGTCTGATGGAGGTCAGAGGGACCTGGTGGAGGTCAGTGGGACCTGGTGGTGGTCAGAGAGTTTGGTGGAGGTCAGAGGGTCTGATGGAGGTCAGAGGGTCTGGTGGAGGTCAGAGGGTCTGATGGAGGTCAGAGGGTCTGATGGAGGTTTAGAGGGTCTGGTGGAGGTCTGAAGGTCTGATGGAGGTCAGAGGGACCTGGTGGAGGTCAGTGGGACCTGGTGGTGGTCAGAGAGTTTGGTGGAGGTCTGAGGGTCTGGTGGAGGTCAGAGAGTTTGGTGGAGGTCTGAGGGTCTGGTGGAGGTCAGAGGGTCTGGTGGAGGTC
>SSNR01000361.1:122242-158229 GCA_006937965.1 Callopanchax toddi
TGGTGGAGGTCTGAGGGTCTGGTGGAGGTCAGAGGGTCTGGTGGAGGTCAGAGGGTCTGGTGGAGGTCAGAGGTTCTGGTGGAGGTCTGAGGGTCTGGTGGAGGTCAGAGAGTTTGGTGGAGGTCAGAGGGTCTGATGGAGGTCAGAGGGTCTGGTGGAGGTCAGAGGGTCTGGTGGAGGTCAGAGGGTCTGGTGGAGGTCAGAGGGTCTGGTGGAGGTCAGAGGGTCTGGTGGAGGCCAGAGGTTCTGGTGGAGGTCAGAGGGTCTGGTGGAGGTCAGAGGGTCTGGTCTGATATAAAGTACTTTATAGTCCATGACTTGGAAAGGGGCTATCTAAATGTGGGACATGTACATTTACTTGCCCACCTCAATATATAAACCTAAACAGGGTATTGAAACTTTCTGAAATGAACACATCACACATGTGCATTTTTCCACTGAGACACATGTTCAGTTCAGACCCTTCAGGATGTTTGGGGTTAGTGAACTGGACATCCCACCATCTGCTCAAAGGAAGGATGAGACCTCCAGGCAGAACTAAAGCTTCCAGCTGAAAGAATAACTGTGTGTCAGCAGCATCCTAAACCTACCACTGTATATATCTATAACCAGAACTAATGCAAGCTGGTGAAATAGTAACCAGAAAACACCGCCCAGAGAAGTATCTAACAGACAGACATGTTCAAATGACCAGAACACAAAAGTCTGGTGCAACTTCTAATAGATGATGATAAACTGATGTTTATAACCTGCCAGTGTGTTTTTGTCTGTATCAAAATATCTAAAGAACCACTAAACAAAATTGAATAAATTACTCAGGAAGTCTTTGAATGTACATTTTCTGGGTTTTTTTTTTTACTTTTTGAGGAAATCCAATTCAAAATGTCCACCAAAGTGAATCAATCTGAGCAACACAGAATTGGCTATAACTCAGTCCGTTTTAAGGATTTTGAGCTAAGATTTCATGTAGTGATGGCTGACAGTCATTCACAACACATAGTCTGAGAGCTAACAAGTCAAACAAGATCTTCTCAGATTTATGCTTCATATTGTACTTCCACTCCAGAGATAAAAAGCTGTTAGGGATCTCACAGAGGTAAAACCCATCTATAAACCCTATAAAACACATATGAAGACGAAAGTAGAATGAATAGGGGTGAGAATGCAACAGGTAACACCAACTCGTGATGTAACATTTAACAGACAACCAAGCAAATGTGGTGAAAGTGGTGTCAGTGACGGGGGAGGGGAAGGAGAGGTGTGAAGGAAGGATTCCATCTCAGGCCACCAATGTCAAAACATGGTGTATTGACTGCAGAGAGATAAAACCAGGCGTTTTACACACACACACACACACACACACACACACACACACACACACACACACACACACACACACACACACACACACACACACACACACACACACACACACACACTGGCATCTAACAGATCGATGGGACACCAAAGCCTGCTATGTGGAGGAGCCCTTCAGACTCTGACTAATAAACCCCTATAGCTGACAGACTGCAGTGTACCTGAGTGTGTGTGTGTGTGTGTGTGTGTGTGTGTGTGTGTGTGTGTGTGTGTGTGTGTGTGTGTGTGTGTGTGTGTGTGTGTGTGTGTGTGTGTGTGTGTGTGTGTGTGTGCGTGTGTGCATGTGTGTGTGTGTGTGGCTGTAAACGCTGAACTGATGAGACTGAAATAATTCATCTGAAGTAAAGGGTTTGCATGCAAAAAGTCTCAAAGGTTTCTGAACACAAACACATTCCAGCACACACAAAGTGAATGATAGCGTTTGAATAGATAAGGACGCTGTGCGCTCAAGCTGTGTGTGTATTGATTGGTGATGATTATTTTTATTAGAGAAGTCAAGACACTGTTCTTTGCAGAAATCTGTGGTTGTGTGTCTCACTTACCATGAGTCCACTGAGACAGGTCATACCTCCCCCCAGCTCACACACTGCACCCCTGAGAGACAGACAGGGGAGAGTAGGGATAAGATTCGCTTTGCTGAGTCCAAACCACCAGTTTAGAACTAACACACACACGTGACATACAGTAGATTTGCACCGATAAAGACACAAACTCCACACCAACCCTACAAACACCAGTAGATACACAAACAGTAAACACAGCAGGGAAAGAAATATCAATTCAGCCATCAACTTGAAAGCTGAATGCTGAACATTGAGAAGCACAAGCTCAATCAGCAGGATATCTGAACACACACACCCAGATTCATGTAGCTTGTCTGCTCATTCAACCCTTCTCTCCATCCTCTCCTCCTCTTTTCATCTCTCCAACCCCTCCATCTCCACCCCTGTCCTCTTTCATCCCCCCGTGCCTTCCTCCCTCTCTTGCTGACCTTCAGCACGCTGCTCTGATCAATAACCCTCTCTTCCTCGCCTCCCGCCTCTTGAATGTTAAAACAGGAAATCAAAGGGTGACGTTCCACCTTGAGTGGAAATCAAAAGTGCCTTGGTGCTTTTCAGCCTCGTGGCACAGGGCAGGTTGCTGCTCGGCAGACAACAGCCGGGGAAAGAGCAGCACACAACAACACAGTGGGGTGTAAAGGTGTGTCACCGCAGATACAACCCAGACTGATAACGCTTTCAATCCAGGCAAAATGTGGATTACACTTACACAGAAACTTATCAGTGTCCATTTGACCAAACATTTTAAAAACAATTAGTCAGTTTATCCAGAAAAACATTTTTACATAAGCCATTTCTTGACATCTTTTTATTGTAGAGAAACATTAAGAAAAGAGAATAATAGAGCACATTTCTGAGTGCATCATTTGTTTATATGGATAATGTTCCAATGTCAAAGAGATGAATAATTACAGGAAACAAAGGCACAGTTTATGTCATCTTACATATTCAGAATATGAATGAGAAAGCAGGAGGCCGGTATCTTACCAGGATGCAACCGTTGGTAACAAGTTGGACAGACAGAATTGTGGGAAAATGTGCAAATCTTAGTTGGTATGACACTGAATTGGTTTACAAAAGGCGAGGTCATGTGGACTGGGGCCTACAGTGACTGCAAAAAAATAGCAACATTTACACGAGTCTCATTCAAATTTCTATGTTGCTGTTTAACCACAAAGTGCCTGAATTGAACCTCCGTTTGTCACTGATTTCCATTGACTCACTTTTCTCACGCTGAGCAGGAACTAAACCAAGAAGGTTTTTAGACAGGCTCCTGGTGCAAAGACTTTTTATCATCTAAAATTCAAGTGATGGCCCTGGGTCCTGGCTGGCCCACATTATGGGCGGTGATGGTCCTCTGGGGTTAGAGGTTCCTGGATTTGCATCCCTCAGTGGGTTTCATCCGGGGGCCGGGGGGTCTCTTATGGTCTTGCTGGCTCCTGGCCTCCCCCGGGCTCATGGGTGGTGACACTCCAGGTGACAAATCCACACACAAACACACATAGTAATACTTTCACATGTGAAATTAACACGTGACATATGTATTCTACATGTGTTTTATTTGTAAGAGATGGTAAATATTGCATCATACTCTTGTTTTTCACATGTGAGCCCATGTAGAAAAACATGTGACCATGTTAAAATGTTCCAATAGTTTCACATGGGAAGCAGGCAGAGCATGTGTTTCACATGTTGATTTAACATGTTTTTACATGTGAGAACATGTTTTTTTCTCTCATGTGAAGTTCACATTTTCCTCCCTAAATTCACATGGGAAACATGTGGAAACATTGGTCACATGGTAACTTCTCATATTTCGACATGACCTCATGGAGTTCCTGTGGTCTCTCTGTGTATTAATCATTATTATAGTTATTTCCATATTTGTCTGTTTTTTATTTATACTGTTGTTTTGCTCTGGTTGTTGTTCCCATTACTGTTGTGTCTACCCCCCCACACACACACACACCCTTTTTATTTTCTCTCTTCCCCTCCACCCCCTCAAATACCATCAATTATTAATAAATGAATAATTAATAATAAATATATTGTTGAATAACATTTTTAAATGGATTAAATCTGTTCTGATGTAGCGAGGAACTCAGACCCACCATTCTATCTGCCTAAACTGTCAGAACAGGACCAGGGAAACAACAAAAACCAGTATAAGTCACTGTGGGCGCTGGGAATCCACCTTAAACTCTTTGGCTTCCAGGCAACAGAATTTGAAAAGGGTTGGCAATGAAATTTCAAACAAACTGAAACATAATTAAGACACTTTGTGACGCACATGGTGGTCTAATCGTCAGGTTCGAATCCCAGCTGTGGCCTTTCTGTATGAAGTTAGCGTGTTCTCCTCATGCATGTGTGGGTTTCCTCTGGTGTCCACAACATGCCTGATAGCCAGGTTCAAACATTTACATCGCTTTGGATAAAATCATCTGCCAAATAACTAAACATGGACAACATAGACAATTGTAACATTTTCATGGCATCTAGTTTGTTAGCAATGACATCATATGTCCCATGTGACCATACTTAAAACACTAAAGTGTCAGGTACCAATTCAGTGATTCCAACTGAAGATTTCTCATATTTTCTTTCAATTCTGTTTCTCTAACTTGTCAGTAATTTAGTCCTTAGACAATAGAGTCAAAGTGTTGAACAAAAGAGAAAAAACTCACTTGAAAATGTGGCGTTTCTGCAAACAGTAATGTGCCATCACCTCCTCAGACGGCCACACACCTAAAAGCAAACACAACAAAGAAATCAAGCAGAAGTCAGAATACCTGTCTGGTGTCAAAGTTTACAGACTGATTTCATTTACAAAGATAAAGAAAGCTGCTCTAGTGCAAAAACAGACTTGGATCCCAGTGTCCACACATCACAGGACAATAACTGTGACATAAAACTCAAATAAACATAATGAGTGTTCAGTGAAACATAAAGGGAAGCATTGTGTTCTCAGTCTGTGTTCATTTGCTTCTTTTGTGGTTTCCACCTTGCCTGTGATCCAAGGCTTCTCTGTCTGCTCATCTGTCTGTCCGTCTGTCGATTCTAAATCCTTGCAACACACTCTCTCATTGGCTATTGTGAAGGCAAGTGTGTAGGAGCGAGTGTGTGTGTGTGTGTGTGTGTGTGTGTGTGTGTGTGTGTGTGTGTGTGTGTGTGTGTGTGTGTGAGAGAGACAGGGGGTCCGGTGTGTGATAATCACAGTGTGCAGGCCTGTCTGGCTTATCACCTACAGTCAGCCCTTCTCCTTCTGCTGTGCATGTAACACACACTAAGAAACACACACTTGCACACTCTGATTTACTTCCCTTCTTTCTTTTCTCACTCACACACACACACACACATGCACACACACAAACACACAACCGAAGACAAATACACACATCTTGGCAGTAGAAGAAGTAAACATTCATTTGAATAAAACTTCAGCTTTTTGCCTCTGGCTTTGAACAAAAAGGTTGGCGCTGTGTGTGTGTGTGTGTGTGTGTGTGTGTGTGTGTGTGTGTGTGTGTGTGTGTGTGTGTGTGTGTGTGTGTGTGTGTGTGTTTACATGTTGAAGTTTGGGGAAGAAAAGAAGACGAAGAAGTAAAAGAAGAATGAGAGGATATAGAATAAGTTGGAGACAGCAAGCAAGCGAAGGGAAGACGGATAGAAAATGAGGGAAATAAAGAGAGAAAACAGGGGAGGGTTAGAGGAGGAGAAAGAAAAGGTGGATGTCGATATAATAAGCGGCTTACAGGCGGTCTCTCATCACCTCATGGGGCAGACATCACTGCTCTCCCGCTTCCCTCTCTCTCTCTCTCTTATTCACTCTCTCTCTGACTCTCTCTTTCCCCGCGCTCCAGTTCGCCAAGATTAGCTCAAGCAAGCAGGATTTAATAATGCCTATTGATAAAATGTCCAAATATTCCTTTTCCCCATTAGAAAAAAAAATCATTCTTTCAAACAGTGTGATTTGACGACACACACACACACACACACACACACACACGCACGCACATGCACACACACACTGACAGCCACAGAAGCTAAACTGTGTTAGAGAGTGTCGACACGTAAGGCTGACATTTTAAACTTAATCTGTTGGTTTCTCTTCAGTGGGGAGCTTGTCACGCAGTATGAAAAGTTGGGCACTACAGGTGTGTCAGATTGTTGTCCTGTTTGTTATAAATACACTGTAAATGTTTCCATATGTGACATTTTCCATGTTTAAATGTAAGATTTTGTTTTATTCTTATAAATAAAAACTTCAAAAGTTCAAATGCTTTAATATGTTGGAACTTCTCTTATGGTGAATATTTCTGTCTCATACATAAATCACATTTGTGACTCTACATATATCAGGGACATCTATATGAACCGGGGTGGGTCACATGACACTCAGTGGAGAGTCCGCGGGCCGAGCCGAGGTTGATTCTGGAATGATCCTCAGCAGCAGCATAGATATCATATTTATCACTAGATATCTTACCCGTACTCTTTGTCAATGGACCCTGACGTAGCTACGCCGGCGGCCATCTTGGGGCAGCGAGCTGCCCCCTTTCATAACACTGGTGTCAATGGAGCATGTCCTAATAAATACCTCTATCTTGCTCAATTTTTAACCGATTTTCAAACGGTTTGCATTTTTATAAACATCAGAGACGTGGCTGTGAATATATATCAAAATATAATGATAATGGTTGGGAAATTTATAAATTGTAAAAGTATCATATCTCAAGTCTATACATAATAAGGTTTGTAAGAAAGTAAACCGTTTGTAAATCCGTTCATTTTTCATCAAGTTATGAGACTTTTTAGTTAAATTGATGCTCGCCTTCCATCTGCTGCCATAGAGAGCAGAATGTAAGCTCGCTGCCCCAAGATGGCCGCCGTGTAGCTACGCTGTTGAACCCCGTATGATTCAGCCTTTATATATGACATCAATGAGCAGGAGGCTGTTAGCTTAGCATCCTCAGCAGGATGGGGAACTCTAGATGTTGGAGCTCTTTAATGCCATGGTGGGGTTTTTTTTTATTTCCTCAATTTTTGGACTTTTGAGTTCTAATTTTGTAAATCCATCCATATGTTTTTACATTGCTCCTCCCGCAAATATGTCAATATGTCACAGAGGAAATCACCCATCATAGATTTTTGGACTGACGATGGGCGATTAGGAAAAAGTTACATATTGCCCATCCCTATGTGCACCCCTGCTTGTTAATGTCTATACTAAAAAAGAGATGCAAAAAAGCAACAAATATTTTTCATCTTAGCATTTTTCTGTATGACACAATATAATTTGTGATATATGAAAATAATAATTTTAAATTAATATTACAAAAAATATAGATGCAAAGTGAAAATGTCACAATTTATATTCAAACATTCCCATGGCTGTGAGAGTTTTAAATGTTTTCTAGTCGTGTTCATAACAGGCATCATATAGGTTGACTAAAATGTGCCCTAACAAGTGGTTGATCTGCATATTATTATTATTATTATTATTATTTACTATTATTATTATTTACTATTATTATCACTATATTATCATTATTATAATTATCATTATTTATTTCATTATTATAATAATTATCATTATCATTGATATTATTATTGTCATGATTTACTATTATCACTATATTATTATTATCATTAATTATTATAATTGCTATTATTATTATTACTATTATTATTATTACCGGTAATATCATTTATTATTATAATTGATATTATTATTATTATTATTGATATTATTATTATTATTATTATTGATATTATTATTATTATTGATATTATTATTATTATCTTAAAAACAATTCTAATCAAACGGTGTGCTATGTCACTCCTGCAGATGCATACTAATTCTTGTTGCAGACAGCTTCCACCCCTCTCTCCTGATTGTGTGCTCACATGTAAGATAATTGCCTCAGAGCGGACATCTTTGCTCTGTGAAATCACAGTTCAGCTCCTCCCCTGCACGTCAACAGATGACACTTGACATGCAGGGTCCCCCAACATCTAGATGAGATGAACAGTAGAGGGTGGTAATGTAACAGTAAAATCTGTGTGATGCACCAGATGCTGCTGTAGACTGAACCATCAACCTCTTTAAAAAGCAGAGATAATAATAAAGCCTTATGACGCTGCTCTCTCAGGTGTCTACACACTGTTCATGTGAAGCAGTGTGAGAGTTTAAAGACCAGACCGAACCCTGGACTCTGGAGTTTAGCTCAATCTCAGTAATGAAAAGAGTTTCTGTTTCTGGTCTCAGACTGATGACCACATTCCCAGATGGACTTTTCATCTGAGAGTGTGTAAACACACAAGTGGGAATGTGGGAACACAAACGTGTGTAAAAGCAAGACAGCTCAAAGTAATAAGGATTTGTAAAGCATATGTGAATCTGATGGTTAATCCCCAAACGCAATAACATTAACAGCCCAGGGTGAGAGAAACTGTGGCTCGTGTGTGTGTGTGTGTGTGTGTGTGTGTGTGTGTGTGTGTGTTTCCCAGGTTAAGAAGCACTGTAGGAAATGAAAGGATCAAGAGCAAAGAGCAGATTACTCTTCCTGAGAATAATGAAATTATTTGTCACCTTCAATTACTTGATGAGGAAAGGAAATAGTGGAGTCGTGTGTGCGTGTGTGTGTGTGTGTGTGTGTGTGTGTGTGTGTGTGTGTGTGTGTGTGTGTGCGTGTGTGCGTGTGTGTATCTGCCCAGTATAGTTTCCAGTCATAGTCAGTCCCAGGATTCACACCTTGTCAGTGGTGCTAGTCTAAAAACCTGACTGGATGTCAGAAACATTCACTCTGGTTGCCTCTTTCCATTTTCACATAACTCATCATGGCTTGAACCTGGGCCCCCACATGGAAGGTGACCTCTCTTCCCCTGATCCACAGTCAGTAGTCATAGTCAGACCAAGAGAGACACTGCTGTGACAAATTAGTGGACAATTTTCAGGTATTTTAAACAACTCTTGATGTAAACACACTAGCCAAGTTTTGACTATTGGACCTTCAGGGTAAATCCTAGAGGGCCAAATTGACCTGGACAATCAGCTGGCTCAACTCCGCTCAGCGCTTGTGTTTCCATTACAGCCCCCACCTTTCCGGAACTTTTGTAAGATGTCAGCATCGACGTCACTGACAAGTGTAAAGGCGCCAACAGACAAGGAAGTGGAGAATAATAAATAGATCAACAAAAGACGAAGAAGCGATGGTTGTGGCGTATTTCTCTGTTTTTATACATCGTGATGGAGTGCTGAACAGAAGGATGAGAATACTTGATGACGAACTAATCCAACCTCGAAGACACGGTCATTTTACAGCTCCGACAACAACACACAGGTCATTGATCTCGGCGCGGTCTGCTTTCATCATTTTCCTTCATCCCACAACCAATCAGCACGAGTTAACCACATTTCCCACTCAGCGAGTCATCGGGCCGATCCGAGTACCTGCCCCTGATCAGGGACTCCGTTGGTCCCGTAAATGGCCCTGTCGGAGCGGCCCGATGAAGTGGAGACACGCACAAGCCTCGAAGTTCTTGTAAAATGACCCTGAAGTTCTGATAGTGGAAACGGGCCTACTGATAGATTAGAAAACTATATTCAATGTTTGTAAACCTCTAAAATTTAACATGAGACCATTTAGTTTGTTTCAACTGAACATCTAAATAACTATGCAACAGTACATGTAGCTGCAGTGCATGAACTGCTCCAGGCATCAGGGTCAGACACCCCCATCCCCCTGGACAGAGGTTCACGCAGAGACTTTGACAGTCCTGTGTCTAGAGCAGGGACCAGGGGTCTCAGACTTGTGGCCTGGCGCAAACCACCAGTTTGTGGCCCCCACCTTGATCCCGTGAGTGGGCGGTGCCACTCTGATATCTCAGAGTGGACAATGCCATTTAGTAAAGCTTGTCTAAATCTACCTCCAGCTCCAGCTCTTTCAGTCATGGCGCCACCAGCCTCCCTCAACCTGCTCACAATATAGAAATGTAATCCTTTACTGTTCTTTATTTCAGTAATGATAATGTTACTTTTACTGTGGGTAAAAATGTATTCAAATTAATTAATTTCATGTTATTTTCAACATTTACTAAAGAACAAAGCCTGCTGGGAAATCTGTTGATCCAGTCAGTTTAATTGTGATCATAAACGTCATCACTGACGCTGACTGAAATCGAGTTTAGCTAACATTTTAGTTGTGAAAAGCTCAGTGAAAATGTTCAGTAAGTGGTTCACAAAAAGAAAGGAAAGAGGCGTCTGTACGCACATCAAAACGGACTAAACTGGATGTATTTTAAAACCGGCAGCCGGTCTGAACTGCTTGTGGAGCAAATGGTTCTGCTGAAGTCCCCCTTAGCGGCCCGTCCACCTGCTTCCAGCCGCCTCAAACCGACACCGACAGCATTATCATCCTCAACAACTTAACTGAAAGGTTTGGAGCAAAATGCAGTCAGGGAGCCAACTGCTGAGAAGGTTCTGTAATGATCAGGGTCTCATGGAGCTGAAGACCTTTCTAAGGACTTCTATGGGACACAGGAGACTTCTCAGAGAACAACACAGTGAGGAAACTGGATTTCACTTCTCTCATGAGGAGTTTGCTGCTTCCGCAGTGTGAGCATTTCTTCGCCAGTCTGCACAGTTGGATGTGAAGCTCGTGATTGGTGCTGGGTGGAGGGGTCTGGTACGCACACATGACATCTGGTGTGCTTGTGGACTGGGGCACCAGTTATGTGCAGCCCTGTCTATAGTTATGTGGTGGCACAGAGTTAAACCTCTTGACTCCACACAGAAACAGCAATGTGTGCAGCGTGACATCACTTTGTTGGAGAGACGCTATTGGTTAAACGCCGGACCAGTAGAACACGGAAGCAGCTTGAAGCAGAAAGCCTGTCTCTGGTCTGAAGGTATTATAAAGTTGATCACAAGTATTGAATCAGCACTCAGTTCCGGTAGATCCTCAAAATCAAATGACTCGGACTCGAGGGCAAAAACTGAAAATGAGTGGGGGACATCCCTAGTCCAGAGTGATGGAGAATGTAGAAAAGAGGTGAAGAAACACGGTTGGATAAAAGTGAAGCAGGGGTGATGTGAAGAAGACAGTGGTGAGACCAGATGCTGGACGGTCTACTGTAGAGACTGAGTTTCTGAGGAGGAGACAGGAGGCAGAACTGGAGGTAGCAGAGACGAAAATGCTGAGATTCTCTTTAGCAGACAAAGATGGACAGGACCAGGACTGAGTCCATCTCAGGGACAGGATCAGGACTGAGTCCATGTGAGGGACAGGATCAGGACTGAGTCCATCTGAGGGACAGGACCAGGACTGAGTCCATCAGAGGGACAGGATCAGGACTGAGTCCATCAGAGGGACAGGATCAGGACTGAGTCCATCTCAGGGACAGGACCAGGATTGAGTCCATCAGAGGGACAGGATCAGGACTGAGTCCATCTCAGGGACAGGACCAGGACTGAGTCCATCTGAGGGACAGGATCAGGACTGGGTCCATCAGAAGGACAGGATCAGGACTGAGTCCATCTGAGGGACAGGATCAGGACTGAGTCCATCTGAGGGACAGGATCAGGACTGAGTCCATCTCAGGGACAGGATCAGGACTGAGTCCATCTGAGGGACAGGATCAGGACTGAGTCCATCTCAGGGACAGGATCAGGACTGAGCCCATCTCAGGGACAGGATCAGGACTGAGTCCATGTGAGGGACAGGATCAGGACTGAGCCCATCTCAGGGACAGGATCAGGACTGAGTCCATGTGAGGGACAGGATCAGGACTGAGTCCATGTGAGGGACAAGATCAGGACTGAGTCCATGTGAGGGACAGACCATGTTAGATGTTTAGGAGATCAGGTGAGAGATGGTGTGGACCTGTAGAGGAGGGACAGTGAATCTATCAGTAGGAGGACGCTGAGGTGGGACCTGCCAGGCAGGAGACCTGGAGGAAGACCAGAGAGGAGAATGATGATAGACAGATTGATGATATGGGGAAAGAGGACATGAAGCTGATTGGTGGGGGAGTAGAGGATGTGGAGGACTGGGTTAGATGGAGACAGCTGATTGGCTGTGGAGACTCTGATGGGACATGATGGAAGGAAAAGAAGATTACTACTAGTAGTATTCTTATTGAGTGATGTCACCAGTGGGTGTGGTCCTCGTTATAGATATATAACTGATAGACTAACATAAAATAACCTATATCACTTTAAGAAACAGAATAAAAACCATAAATTATCTTTTTTTTTAAGTAAAATAACTTTGTAAGCTCAGTCGTTGGGTCAGAACTGAAGTGCTTGAGAGCTGCGTGCAGAGCTTCATCTACAGAGAACTGAAAGAATCTTTAGAACGATCCTGAGACACACTGGGAGCCAGTCTAGTGAGTTTAAAGCAGGTGCTACAGCCAAGCTGCCAGCCTATGAGATATGATAACGTTTTGGTGCTTGCTCAGCCATAAGGCCCCTCTACCTGACTGTATCCAAGCCTCTCCTCCTGCATGTGAAAACGTTCTCCATGTTTTTATTGAGAAGGTGTCTTCAAGTAGGGCTCTAATCTGTCCTCTTGCTCATGACCCTTAGTCTCTGTTCCCTGTGGTTGACAGGTTTGAGGTTGTGACTTTTTCCTCTTATTGTTGGTGGTTTGACACCTGCAGGTTCTCCAGATGATGCTGTCCCTCCCTGACTTTTGTTTAAAGAGCTTTACCCCACAGTAGGACCTGCAGCTCCTGAGCTTTTAAATAGCAGTCAGCCATCAGGTTAAGAGAATTAAACATGCAGCAGTCCAACCTGCTGTTGATCCCACAGTTCTATAGTCTTATTTCTAATCTACCTACACTTTCAAAGATTGATGGCCTCTCTGAATCACAAATATAGATGTTGAGGTTTTCTTATTCAGTTTAAACTATTCACACAGCACAAAATCAGCCCTTTCAAACGTTTTTAATGATATACGTTTGACTCAGCTGACTATGTTGTTCTTGTGCTATAACAGCTGAGTTGGACCCAGTGGATCAGGGGGTGGGCATCAGCCCTCGACTGGTAGAGGACTTGTTGTGTGGGTCTCGGTGACCATGTGTCCTCCTCTGCTCTCTTCTTGTGTGGTGCTCCACAGGGCTCAGTTTTGGGCCCTGTCCTAATTTGCTTTTAGTTCCCAACTTGTTTCCATCCTTAGAAAACATGGTTCTGCATTCTAGCATTACACCAATGACTGTGTCTGCATTCTGTTGTGCCATTACCTAAACGTCTTGATGACATTAGGGCCTGATGGCTCTGAACTTATTGATATTCAATGAGGAAATGACAGAAGTGGTGGGTTTAATAGCCCGACTTAGACCCTGGTGTGGATCTGGGTTCCTTGGCCCAATCGCTGTGGTAAGAAAATCATCACAACCCTGGAGGTCAAGGCGGACCTGAGCTTAAATCTGACCTCAGTCAGGTCAGTGGTTAATTCTGATTTTTCCAGCAGATGCAGCTAGCTTAACTGCTTTGACTTTAGAGTGAGAAAACATATTGCTACTCAACTGTTATTTCCAATCCTCGATTATGCAGACATAATTTACCAAAACACCACCGCTTCCTGTCTCCATCCACTAGATGTTGTTTACAACAGTATTTGTCGTTTTGCGTTACGTTGTCCTTTTATTACTCATCACTGCTCTATGTTTGAAAGTTTGTCCTGGCTTCCTTTAAAGGAAAGACGTAAATTTCATTGGTTATTGTTTATTTTTAAATGTATTTTTTAATTTTCCTGAGAATTTAAACACTGTTTTGGTTCCCTTTGAGTGTCAGTACAGATCCGGTCAAACACACAGATTTCTTTTGTCGTTCCTTCATTCAAGAAGGAAGTTGGAAGACTTGTTTTTAGAGTCAAAGCTCCATTAGACTGGAAGAATCTCCCTGTTCATGTACGGTCCATCACAGCTTTTCGTTTATTTAAGAACTCTGTTTATTTACACGTCTTACCTGTCTGCAACTGCTTTTAAATGATGATGAGTCGCACATAATTTGTTACTGATGAAATGATCCATAATCCAAATGACTTTTAAAAAGTATCAGAGAGCATTGTGTGAGTGAGTCTAGGTGTGTGAATGTCATGTAGCATTGACATTGGTTAGTGGTTTTGTTTGTTTATATTTAGTTATCCTTGTTGTTTATTTTATTGTTATCTATTTTTATTATTACTATTATTATTATTTCTACATTATTTTATGTATATGCATGTATGTTAATGGGTATTTGTTGTTAATTACTTGCTGTCCTAATTCTGTTTGGTGTACGAAAGGAGGACCCCCTCGAAAACGAGACGTCTCATCTCAAGGGGTTTCATCCTCCTAAAACAGAAGTTAAATAAATAATTAAAATCTATTGTCTCCAGGCAGCATATTGAATCTACACCACGCCACTCAGCTGGACTTCCATCACCGCCAACCTCCAGGAGGTGTAAAATGCTACAGCACATCTTTTGCCTGGCACATTTGATCATTCATTTTCAAGTTCTTTTAGATGTCTTTAAAGCCTGCATGGCCTCATCCCATCCTACCTCACCTGTCTGAGCTGCTTATGCCTCTCTGACCTCTAGGTCAGCTCATCAGCTGCTCCTGAAGGTTCCTAGGACCCAGCGTAAGCTAGCAGGGGGCCATGATCAGACAGGCCTCCTATCCATCTGGTTTAGGTCACTTTAAAAAACTCATCTCTCCACCAGGCTTATAACACCTAGTGGGATGTTAGTTTTTAGTCTTTTAGTTGATGCTGTTTTTACCCATTCATTATATAGGACTAGTTTTACTTGTTTTATGTATTTTGTTATATTTTTATTTATTATTTAAGAAAAACAATTCTGAATTGTTTGTGTATTTCTTTTTGTCTGTTTAAAATAAGCCATAAATCCCTTTATTTCTTAATCACTTGAGTCATAGCAGAAAGTAAACAGAATGAATCCATGACTAACCCATGATTCTTCAGTCTTTAGCACTATCTGTGCACATAGTGGCCTGGAGCTGACCCCTGGTACCGACTTAACACAACTCTAATCTGCCCTCAGTAACTCTCTCTTAGTGGGTGGAATTATCCAACCAGCCTTTAGTTTTCTACCCGTCTGGAGCCACGGTTGGGTTGTGGTGGAGCTGGACTCAGAAAAATACCATGGTGACCCAGACATGCTTCATCCCACGGACAGAGTCTAAATCTTCCAGGGGAATCCTGAAGCATTCAAAGGTCAAAGGGCGAGGAGGGAATTAGCTAAAGGGCTATTCCGAGTACCTGAAGGTGATCCAGACAGGCACTATTATACTATCTCAGTAGCTAAGCCAAGCTAAGCTAAAAGTACTTGAGATGAGGCTGTTACTTTGTTCTCAGAAGTAATTAAAAAGAGCCCAACCACTTTCATTTAAAAAGATACCATGATGCTAAACTGATTTGTGTTTACAGACTCAAAGAACTCTTAATGAAAGATGGTCTATAAGGATTTTAATTTGACCAGAAAAGTTCAGTTTGTAGGCAAACTTCTAACCATTGTTTACTATAATAGTCTTATCGGGAGAAATGGGGTCGCTTTGAACGGGCAGAACCTCAGATAGTATGTCCTGTAAGTGATTTTTACCATCATCAGGCCTAAAGAGGCATGGGACTCGACTCTAGTTACGTAGCCTGATGTGGTCTGTTTTGATTTTCAGCTGTTCTAACGTCACACTCAGTGAGAGCTAGCTAGCCAGCTGAGCTAGTTTTAACATGAAAATGGTTTCTAGTGCAAACGCTTATAACGGGTAACTTTGATGATGAACGTAGAGTTTGTGTAGCAGTGAGATATTCTAGTATTTTGAGGACTGCGCTGCTGCAGCTCAGAGTCTCAGTGTTTCACCTCGTCAGACAGAAACCCCTTCAGTTGCTCCTCAGCCTCATGTGAACGGTTTCATTCTGTTTCAGCAAACCTTGTGCAGGGGCGCTGTTTGCGGGCAGGCAAGGCAGGCAATTGCCTGGGGCCCCCAGACCAAGGGGGCCCCAGAGGACCAACAAAATTTGAACTGCGTCAGAAACACAGTAGTGAGACTGTGAAAAGGTGTCATTGACAGCTGGCCATCTCACAGACGCCTTTACGGGGCCCCATCCCTCCCCCTCCCTCTCAGAAAGTGCCGATGTTACCTGGTTGGTGTAATCTTAAACAGACATGCGCACGGACTGCCAAACAGCCACCATTTTTTAAAAAAGGTTATCTTTTTGGGAAGAAAGAGAGAAAAAAGCAAGATAAGAAAATGAAAGAAGACAGTGGTGAGTGTGATAGTTCATTGTGGGTTTGTTTTTGTTTTATCTCAAAATGTGGTTATTTATGCACTTTTAACCTACAGTCAAATAAGCTACCTTGTATAAAAGGCTAGCTTGCTGGCTTAACACTGGCTAGCACCAACAGTTGAACATGTTACTACATCGCTGTTGCCTCTGGGGAGAGGAGCTTCTCAGCCCTAAAGCTCATAAACCTTACCTCAGGTCTACCATGACAGACTTTCATGACTTGCCATAATTTCAATAGAAAGCAAAGTGGACTTAATAACAGCCTTTGGAAAAGCCAGTGCTAAAAAGCATCACTGTTGGTACACAAAAAGTAGAGCTAACTTTACAGTTTTGTTGATTTGTTCCAGTTATATTGTTTGATTTTTTCAGGGTTTTCTACTTATCATTTTTAATATATTTTACTGTGCTTATTTTTTTCCATATTATTTTTGGGTTCTTATCTTGAAATTTACTTTTAATTGGTTCTTGCTGCTGTTTGAAATACAGATTTTATAAGGTAAAATTATTTGTTTCTTGCTGTTCTTTATCAACCTTCACAATTATAATTTTAAAATGCACATGCTAAATGTTTACATTTTTTAAAAAGCTGATATACATTTTGAAATAAAAATGATGTTTAGTCAGTGGTGGATGCTGTAGGTTATGTATATAGAAACCTAGTTTGAGGGCCCACTTGGAATTTTTTGCTTGGGGCCCCATGAGACCCTTGCAGCACCACTGACCTTGTGTTCAAGCTGGTGAAACTTGGAGGCTGTGTGTTATTTGTCTTCTTGTAAAAGAGCTGCTTTTCTGCTTCCATCAGGATTTATGCTGAACTATAAGAAATGAAAAGTCCTGGAAACATGAAAACATACTGAGCATGTGCTGCTGCTGTCCAGAACACAAAGATGAAGCTTTGGTTTTTCATCTTGACATTTTAAAAATCATGGTGTTAACACCAGGTGAATGATCAAACTAGCTGCTGATTGGTTTGGACTCGTCGATGGTTCACTGCAGACTGATTTATTATTTATGTTTCTATCACAGCAAGGTGTTGAGGGGGGAGTAAGGTGAGTTGGGTTACAGTAGGTTTGTTCGGGCAGGTACAAATCTACATGGTGATTTGTATATACGTATTAGAACTGCAGATCTCTCTCCTCTGAGACCTGTGTTGTTTGGTTTCATCATGTTAATGTAACAAATATATACAGTGTGCTGGGAGGAGGACATTTTGATCATCAACACTAAACCATCAGAAGACAGATGAACCACTGTGCTTTGTGAATTGAACGTAAAGGAATCTTAAAATCCCTCAGAAATCCTACAGGTCATTATCATGTCATAGGTATGAAATCAGTTAACATTTTCTTTGTTTTTGTTGTCCTTTCTGTATTGTTAAAAATCTTTTGGTATCATAAAGGTGAATGCCTGGTAGTAATGCTATGTCTAAAACATGTAAGCTTTTTGTATTAGTTTTTACTAATCAACTTGTATATCATCAAATTAAATCAACAAAAGACGCTTTCATAAGACACACCGTGCCGGCAAATCAGCGTAATTCTGTCGCCACGGTGTGTCTTATGAAAGCGCCGTGGCGGCATGGCGATGCGGGAATTTTGCGGCATTCGTGCCGCCACGCTTGGTAGTAATATTACCGCAATGTCGGACTTGTGAATGAAGATCAAGCCTTGGTGCAACAGAGGGAGGAGTCACTGATAACGTGGCAAACGTGAGCCGACCCCCGACCAGAGAAAGTGTTTAAAAATCAGGTAAACAGGGAAAGCTGTTGCGCATTTGTAAACACTCAGCGGAGACGGCAAACTGGAGCGACACGGAGATCCGGGAGCTTCTGGCTGAAGCAGAAGTTACCCGTCTGTTTATACGAGCTCTTCCGTCTCACGTCTCTGTACCCTGCGCGTCAACAGCGCGAAGACCGCACCCACACCTCCTTTATACCGCCACCGAGAAATCTTTTGTGAAACGCACACGATTGCGCAACATTACCGGCACAGTCTGACCACTTATGAACGACCAAAGGCTCAGGTTCAAAGGCTCAGGTTCGCGGCAAATTGCCGACATTATTTTATGAAAGCAGCTAAAGGGAGTAGAAAGCATCAAGTGTTGATGAAGGTTCGCGGTCACCCTAGTGAGTTCACAGGAACACAACTGAACAAAGCTTCTTGGATGAGAAGAAAAAGTCTTAAAACATGAGTTGTGTTTGTGTTCTTTAGTTTAGGTTTAGTGAACAATGACAGCACAAGAAGACCAAATGTTAGAACAATGAAACTGTTGTTTAGTACAGAGGGTTTCGGCCAGAGGCTAACCTGCAAACCTAAGTCTTTGGTTGGACTTTTAGAGTAAAACGATAACAGCACAGAACCTGTTTAGAACCTATTAACAGGGTTCTCGCGGGGGACTAAAAAGACTAAAGAATGTCTAAAATGTAATTAGGTCAAGTCTAAAATGTTATTCCCGACAATTGTTGGTCAAATACCCTAAGTAAAATTCTGTATTCTGAAGGTTTTTTTTTACTTTCTGATATTCAGAAGCCAGTTGCGGTACCGCGAATCACACGAAGAAGAAGAAGACCGGAAATGCTTAGTTAGCTCGCCAGACGGCCAGTGTAGCTAGCGTGTTGTTCGCGGTCCTTGTTGGGTATGTCGACTGCTTGTCGTTAAGAGATGGGAAAGTGCATTTTCAACGCGGCGTGGCTCATCAATGGCGAGTTTTGCAGTTGGCTGGAAGTGGTCCCTGGTAATAAATTCGAAGCTCGCTGCAAGAGAAACCTCAAGTTGGGGACCTTGGGTGTAAAAGCGGTTGAATCCCACGCCAAGGCGGAGAAATGTCGATTGACCATGAAAAGTCTTCAGTGAGCACACAGGCCTTAACCGAGTTCTGTTCGCCACCCCAGCCGTCTTCATCTTCATCAGTAGCCGGTCCCTCCTCCAGTCTTCAGCACACTACCACTTCGGCTAGCGACCTGCGGGCTACATTTGGGTCAAACGAAACGTCTAAATCAGAGGTGCTGTGGATTCTTCATTCCATTAATAAACATTTGTCATATAACAGTAGCAGTGACATCAGCAGCATCTTCCAGGTAATGTTCCCAGACTCGAACATTTGCCTTCCTATTTATGTCTTCATGGTCTACAATTTCATACAGAACGGTCTAAAATTAGTCTAAAATTTAACTTACTGACAACTGCAAGAACCCTGTATTAGAATAAAGCCCTGGAGCGTCCTGTTGTTGTGAGAGGACTGATGAGGCCTGGAGCCTTTAAACACCAGATTCTACAGGAGTTGAATCAATGTCGATCTAGTGAATAATGTTTTAAAATCAGATACTATATGGTAACAAAGAAGCTTTGGCTCAGGTATGAAGTTTATTGTTTCTTTATTGGGCAGGACAACGACAGCAGTAATTCCATAAAACTCCTGATGAGAGGCTTGCTCCATTTCATCTGTTTATCTTGAAGTTAATAGAAGTGTCACAGTGGCAGATGGTACACTCCAACTGGGTCTGGTTTATGCCCTCAACTCCCACCACTATGTTAGAATTCTGATAGTTTTCAGAAACTTGTACTAATATTAGATGGGATTCATCTTTTTCCACAACTACAAACTTTGAGGTTGAAGTTGCAGCAGTTTTTCACATGTGTGAATGAGAGGTTTTCACTAGTGTGTATGAGAGGTTTCACTAGTGTGTATGAGAGGTTTTCACTAGTGTGTATGAGAGGTTTTAATAGTGTGTATGAGAGGTTTTACTAGTGTGTATGAGAGGTTTTCACAGGTTTTACTAGTGTGTATGAGAGGTTTTACTAGTGTGTATGAGAGGTTTTACTAGTGTGAATGAGAGGTTTTCACTAGTGTGTATGAGGTTTCACTAGTGTGTATGAGAGGTTTTCACTAGTGTTATGAGGTTTCACTAGTATGTATGAGGTTTCACTAGTGTGTATGAGAGGGTTTCACTAGTGTGTATGAGGTTTCACTAGTGTGTATGAGAGGTTTTCACTAGTGTGTATGAGGTTTCAGTAGTGTGTATGAGAGGTTTTCACTAGTGTGTATGAGGTTTCACTAGTGTGTATGAGGTTTCACTAGTGTGTATGAGAGGGTTTTACTAGTGTGTATGAGAGGTTTTACTAGTGTGAATGAGAGGTTTTTACTAGTGTGTATGAGGTTTTCACTAGTGTGAATGAGAGGTTTTACTAGTGTGTATGAGAGGTTTTCACTAGTGTGTATGAGAGGTTTTCACTAGTGTGTATGAGAGGTTTTCACAGGTTTTACTAGTGTGTATGAGAGGTTTTACTAGTGTGTATGAGAGGTTTTACTAGTGTGAATGAGAGGTTTTCACTAGTGTGTATGAGAGGTTTTACTAGTGTGTATGAGAGGTTTTCACTAGTGTGTATGAGGTTTCAGTAGTGTGTATGAGAGGTTTTCACTAGTGTGTATGAGAGGTTTTCACAGGTTTTACTAGTGTGTATGAGAGGTTTTACTAGTGTGTATGAGAGGTTTTCACAGGTTTTACTAGTGTGTATGAGAGGTTTTCACTAGTGTGTATGAGGTTTCAGTAGTGTGTATGAGAGGTTTTCACTAGTGTGTATGGGGTTTCACTAGTGTGTATGAGGTTTCACTAGTGTGTATGAGAGGTTTTCACTAGTGTGTATGAGAGGTTTTCACTAGTGTGTATGAGGGGTTTTTAGTAGTGTGTATGAGGTTTTCACATGTGTGTATGAGAGGTTTTTACTAGTGTGTATGAGGTGTTTCACTAGTGTGTATGAGGTTTCACTAGTGTGTATGAGGTTTCACTAGTGTGTATGAGAGGTTTTCACTAGTGTGTATGTGGTTTTACTAGTGTGTATGAGAGGTTTTACTAGTGTGTATGAGAGGTTTTCACTATTGTGAATGAGAGGTTTTCACTAGTGTGTATGAGAGGTTTTACTAGTGTGTATGAGAGGTTTTCACTAGTGTGTATGAGGTTTTCACTAGTGTGTATGAGGTTTCACTAGTGTGTATGAGAGGTTTTCACTAGTGTGTATGAGAGGTTTTCACTGGTGTGTATGAGGTTTCACTAGTGTGTATGAGGTTTCACTAGTGTGTATGAGAGGTTTTCACTAGTGTGTATGAGGTTTCACTAGTGTGTATGAGAGGTTTTCACTAGTGTGTATGAGAGGTTTTACTAGTGTGTATGAGAGGTTTTACTAGTGTGAATGAGAGGTTTTCACTAGTGTGTATGAGAGGTTTCACTAGTGTGTATGAGAGGTTTTCACTAGTGTATGAGAGGTTTTACTAGTGTGTATGAGAGGTTTTACTAGTGTGTATGAGAGGTTTTCACTAGTGTGAATGAGAGGTTTTCACTAGTGTGAATGAGAGGTTTTCACTAGTGTGTATGAGAGGTTTTCACTAGTGTGTATGAGAGGTTTTCACTAGTGTGTATGAGGTTTCACTAGTGTGTATGAGGTTTCACTAGTGTGTATGAGGTTTGACTAGTGTGTATGAGCTTTCACTAGTGTGTATGAGGGTTTTCACTAGTGTGTATGAGAGGTTTTCACTAGTGTGTATGAGGTTTCACTAGTGTGTATGAGGTTTCACTAGTGTGTATGAGAGGGTTTCACTAGTGTGTATGAGGTTTCACTAGTGTGTATGAGAGGTTTTCACTAGTGTGTATGAGGTTTCACAAGTATGTATGAGGTTTCACTAGTGTGTATGAGAGGGTTTCACTAGTGTGTATGAGGTTTCACTAGTGTGTATGAGAGGTTTTCACTAGTGTGTATGAGAGGTTTTCACTAGTGTGTATGAGAGGTTTTACTAGTGTGTATGAGAGGTTTTACTAGTGTGAATGAGAGGTTTTCATAGTGTGTATGAGGTTTTCACTAGTGTGTATGAGAGGTTTTCACTAGTGTGAATGAGAGGTTTTCACTAGTGTGTATGAGAGTTTTCACTAGTGTGTATGAGAGGGTTTCACTAGTGTGTATGAGAGGTTTTCACTAGTGTGTATGAGGTTTTCACTAGTGTGTATGAGAGGTTTCACTAGTGTGTATGAGGTTTTCACATGTGTGTATGAGAGGTTTTCACTAGTGTGTATGAGAGGTTTTACTAGTGTGTATGAGAGGTTTTCACTAGTGTGTATGAGAGGTTTTCACAGGTTTTACTAGTGTGTATGAGAGGTTTTACTAGTGTGTATGAGAGGTTTTCACAGGTTTTACTAGTGTGTATGAGAGGTTTTACTAGTGTGTATGAGAGGTTTTACTAGTGTGAATGAGAGGTTTTCACTAGTGTGTATGAGAGGTTTTCACTAGTGTGTATGAGAGGTTTTCACTAGTGTGTATGAGAGGTTTTCACTAGTGTGTATGAGAGGTTTTCACTAGTGTGTATTACTAGTGTGTATGAGAGGTTTTACTAGTGTGTATGAGAGGTTTTACTAGTGTGAATGAGAGGTTTTCACTAGTGTGTATGAGAGGTTTTACTAGTGTGTATGAGAGGTTTTCACTAGTGTGTATGAGGTTTCACTAGTGTGTATGAGAGGTTTTCACTAGTGTGTATGAGGTTTCACTAGTGTGTATGAGAGGTTTTCACTAGTGTGTATGAGAGGTTTTCACTAGTGTGTATGAGAGGTTTTACTAGTGTGTATGAGAGGTTTTCACTAGTGTGAATGAGAGGTTTTCACTAGTGTGAATGAGAGGTTTTCACTAGTGTGTATGAGAGGTTTTCACTAGTGTGTATGAGAGGTTTTCACTAGTGTGTATGAGGTTTTCACTAGTGTGTATGAGAGGTTTTCACTAGTGTGTATGAGGTTTTCACTAGTGTGTATGAGAGGTTTCACTAGTGTGTATGAGGTTTTCACATGTGTGTATGAGAGGTTTTCACTAGTGTGTATGAGAGGTTTTACTAGTGTGTATGAGAGGTTTTCACTAGTGTGTATGAGAGGTTTTCACTAGTGTGAATGAGAGGTTATCACTAGTGTGTATGAGAGGTTTTCACTAGTGTGTATGAGGTTTTTACTAGTGTGTATGAGAGGTTTCACTAGTGTGTATGAGGTTGTCACTAGTGTGTATAAGAGGTTTCACTAGTGTGTATGAGAGGTTTTCACTAGTGTGTATGAGGTTTCACTAGTGTGTATGAGAGGTTTTTACTAGTGTGTATGAGGTTTCACTAGTGTGTATGAGAGGTTTTTACTAGTGTGTATGAGAGGTTTTCACTAGTGTGTATGAGAGGTTTTTACTAGTGTGTATGAGAGGTTTTTACTAGTGTGTATGAGGTTTTCACTAGTGTGTATGAGAGGTTTTTACTAGTGTGTATGAGAGGTTTTTACTAGTGTGTATGAGGTTTTCACACGTGTGTATGAGAGGTTTTTACTAGTGTGTATGAGAGGTTTTCACTAGTGTGTATGAGGTTTTCACATGTGTGTATGAGAGGTTTTTACTAGTGTGTATGAGGTTTTCACTAGTGTGTATGAGGTTTTCACATGTGTGTATGAGAGGTTTTTACTAGTGTGTATGAGAGGTTTTCACTAGTGTGTATGAGAGGTTTTCAATAGTGTGTATGATGTTTTCACTAGTGTGTATGAGAGGTTTCACTAGTGTGTATGAGGTTTTCACTAATGTGTATGAGAGGTTTTCACTAGTGTGTATGAGGTTTTCACTAGTGTGTATGAGAGGTTTTCACTAGTGTGTATGAGAGGTTTTAACTAGTGTGTATGAGGTTTTCACTAGTGTGTATGAGAGGTTTTCACTAGTGTGTATGAGAGGTTTTCACTAGTGTGTATGAGGTTTCACTAGTGTGTATGAGAGGTTTTTACTAGTGTGTATGAGGTTTTCAGTAGTGTGTATGAGAGGTTTTTACTAGTGTGTATGAGAGGTTTTCACTAGTGTGTATGAGAGGTTTTTACTAGTGTGTATGAGAGGTTTTTACTAGTGTGTATGAGGTTTTCACTAGTGTGTATGAGAGATTTTTACTAGTGTGTATGAGAGGTTTTTACTAGTGTGTATGAGGTTTTCACATGTGTGTATGAGAGGTTTTTACTAGTGTGTATGAGAGGTTTTCACTAGTGTGTATGAGGTTTTCACATGTGTGTATGAGAGGTTTTTACTAGTGTGTATGAGAGGTTTTCACTAGTGTGTATGAGAGGTTTTCACTAGTGTGTATGAGGTTTTCACTAGTGTGTATGAGAGGTTTTCACTAGTGTGTATGAGAGGTTTTCACTAGTGTGTATGAGAGGTTTTCACATGTGTGTATGAGAGGTTTTCACGTGTGTATATGAGAGGTTTTGTTTTCACGTGCGTGTATGAGAGGTAACTTGGAATAATGTCCCTGGTGGCCCCTCATAGGAAAGCATGTGATGTTCATTTTAAACTTTCTCTATCCTTAAGGATGAACATGGGAAACTTCTGTTTGATCATTTCAAGTAAGATGTATTTAATGTTGCAGAAGTAAGATTTATTTAAAATATATGTGTGCAAATTGTGACAAGGATTTTAAAAATAAATTCTACTAGTTATTTTTTCAGTGTGTGCACAAAAAAAATAAAGAAAAATTAAAATGGGACATTTAGTTTGGAATAAATAGAGAAGGCACAGACAGAAGGAAGGCGAAACCGAGATTCTTAAATTTAAGAAGTAAAATGAGAAGAAGAGAGAATAAAATGAACTGAAATGAAGGGATGGGATGGAGGACAAGAATAGACGGTAAAGAAACAGACAAATATCAAAGAGGGGAAGTGAGAGAGAGCTATGTCAAGATGGGGTTAAGTGGGCCATGGTGTTGCTGTGAGCACACACCAACATACCTCAGTAACAACAACACACACCTCTCTGCTAGCCTCACACACAGCACGCCGCGCTCCCTCCCCTCAGGCCCAGCGTGTTTCCAGGCTCCGTGGCTCTCTGGTGGTGATCCGTCTCCACATTAAGTGAGGCCTTAGATAATTCCTAAGCCTCCTCCATGGCCGATCCAATAAGGGATAAGGCTCTCGGCTGGCCATGATCAACTGACAATCTGTCCGCTCACACGGCTACTTTAGTGGAGGCCAGGATTACCCCAGCCAACCTAGACCACGAGAACACACCTCATAAGACTACACAGCCTGTGTGTTAGCTATGTTTCAGCAAAATGATCAGCTTCATGGTTCTTTGAATAGTTTCTTCAGACAAGTTCCAAAAGTGGGACAATCCTGATTGAGTATCAGGTGAAAATGAGCAGAAACTAATACTTCTACTAGCAGTAACTTCAAATAAGAACAACCAGATGCTCAAAATGGATCGTGGGTTTATTAGTACTTTGAGGATCGACCAAATGAGGTACAAATTAGAACATGAATGTAATAAACACCTAAAGGAGAACATTCACAAATAAAACATGAGTTGTCAGGTTAAAGCAATAAAGAATAGAATAAAGGGTATATTAAACATTTAATTTTATAACCTTAAATTGACAAAACCGGCTTCAGCCTTCATCACGTGGATGCAAACTACAGATATCTGAAGTAAAACAAACCAAATGTATTCTCAGGCATGTTCAAATCTAAATCTTTAAAGGGTTTAAGGACCTCCAACCTCTGGTAAATCAGATTAGGTGAAGCTTTATAAAAGCTTGAACCATTAACAGCAACATGTTAATATTAATAGCAATTACAAAATGACCATCCTGCCCTGTTGGACTGGTAAACACACAAGCTGTGAATAAGCGGTTCAGATAGCCTATTCGCCTTTCACCAGAAGAGCCAGGCGGCGTGCGATAAGCATCGACATTCTAGCCAACAGAGTCCGCCTTGGAGACATTCCTGATCCCTTTTTCCATTGGAATAGGCTCATTTTAGCTTGCACCCACACACGCACATAAACACGCTGTTGTGCACACGCTTGGAGGACTGTGCAGGGCTTTGATAAGCATGGCCCTTCTTTCCCTCTCTCTCTCTCTCTCTCTGAGTAAACATCGTTTTGGATTAGGCAGAGTATAATGAGAGCAGGGGGCTGTCTGCCCACTATGCCTGCATTGTGGCCCCCGCTCCTCTCTGAGGGGGCCGGGACCAATCTTTACTCTGCTATTTATCCCCCTCCTCTGATAGCTTACTTATCTGCTGCAAAATGCCAGGGCTGGCTGCCTGTCTAACCGCCCCTGAAACTGTCTGCTTGTTTCTTCACCTGTCTGCTTGTCTGCCTGACATCCTGTCATAAACCTCTAAAGCAAAAAAGACAAAATGCATGTCTCATTTTATCTCTTCCCTACGTGTCTGTCAGGATGACTCTTCTCCTAAGTCTCATCTTGCTGTTACAGAGGACTGTTGGAGCTTACAGCATCTGATTTGCACTAAAATAATCGATCAAAGTTTCACCTGTTTTTGCTTTGTTGTCACATTTAAATGTTTCAAACCACAAATACATTTCATTATCAAAGATAGCCTAAGAAAATTCCCAGTGTTGCTTTCGTTGACTATAAAAAATTATGGCGTTAACGAACCTTTTCTCAAGACGTTAAGGAGACGCTGACGAGTGTGAGAACTCATCGACGAGACGAGATGAAAACGTGAGTGTGTTGAGTTGTGGAACAATATTTGGATGAACTCTTTGCTGTCGATCATGTGAACTCAATCTCCACCTCAGAGCATCCTTTTATTGTGACGGGGTTCCAGTCCTTCATTCTTCCAGGCTGATCATTCTGTGTTGTCTGGTGGTGGGCCATCATATTGTGTCCTTATTTAATCAGCTCCACGGTGAGCTGTTTGCTTTGTTTCTTCTGTTTGACTAAAAGCGTTCACCTACTCAATCCGCTGATGAGCTAATGCTAAGCTAATGAGGTTTAAGTCCTGATTAGTGATTTTATTCATTAAACAGCGACATGTCTTTGTGATTGATATGGCCAAATGTTAAACCAGAACTTAGTGTTGATTGAATACTTTGGTTGTTGTAGTTTTGTTCGTTTTGAACGTTTTTCATTACTTTTTCTGTTAAATGCCAAAACAACCTTTGGTACATTTGAAGTGTTGTTTGGACAAGCAGCAAGCGATTCTAATATCCATCGTATTGACCTTAGATACTTGTTTTAAACTAAAAGTCAAAAATCTTTGAGTTTTCGTTGACTAAACTGGACTAAAACATAAAGACGTGACTAAAATGTGACTAAAAGCATTTTAGTCCAAAAGACTAAGACTAAAGCAAAAGTGGTGCCAACAACAACACTGCAAAAGCAGTTTTGTTTTATTAAAGGTGAAAATATCCAAACCAATTTATGAAAAAGCAATTGACCCCTAAATTTAATAACTGGTAGCATCTACTACAATCTGAGAATTTTAATTGGATTTAAATTCAGACTTTGACTCTAAGCTACTTTTAAAGCCATTCATGTGGATTGCTGAAGTACCTGGGATCATTGAGCTCCTGTAAAACCAACCAGCACTGGAACTTATTGAACAACTGATGCCAAGAAGTTTTTTTGATAAATGTGAGACTGGCCTTTGTGATGTCTTGGGTCAGCAGAGATTTAGCGTTGGAACTATCACACTTTAGTCCCATGTCTACTTCTCATTATTAATCATGACCTCTGACCTTAACCCAGTGAAGCCAGCAGTGCTTAAGCTGTTGTTCTGGGTTCATTTGCTCTTAAGTGTCTTTAGAACAGAGCATGGTGTGTTGCTTTCTAGTGCTTTTTTTAGCCTACTTCATGTTGTCAGAACAGTTTTATTGAAGTGATTTCTGGCAGTAATGACGGCTGCATGGTGGTGCAGTTGGTAGCACTGCTGCCTCGCAGCAAGAAAGTCACAGGTTCAAATCCCGGCTGTGGCCTTTCTGTGTGGAGTTCGTGTCCTCCGGGTACTCTGGATTCCTCCCACAGATCACAACGTACCTGATAGGTGTATGTAAGTCGTTTTGGATCAAAGTATCCGATTAATAAATAAACCTAATTATAATCAGGGGTGCACATAATTGGTCCGTCAGTATACATAAGCACCAGACATCACTAGGGCTGGGCGATCAGACGAACGTACCGACCATCGGCGATGGGCTCAGCCAATCGCCTCCCGTTTTTCAAGAATGATTTATTCGTCCCACTATAAATTCATTTCTTAACTATTAACAACGTTTGGTTGAAGTCAAAGGACGCAGCCCACGTAAAAATAATAAATAATGCTCTTTTCAAACTCCTCCCAGCTGCAAGCAGCAGCTCCTTTTCCCTCCTCCTCCCCCGAGAGCTGGCGGAGCAGCGGTGTTTTCTCAGTCCGTAGCAGACAGACAGAGAACGGCAGCAGCTTGTGTTCAGAAAATAAATGTATCTAAATAATATCTATGGTGTGGTGGGGAGGAAACCATCAGAGACTGGCTTTGTTCCAGTTAAACCGTGTTTACGCGTCGGCTACCGGTGCTAGGAATATTTAGGGAGTCATAACACCGATCTGGTGTTCAACTGTCTTCAGCTAAGTCTGATAAACGACAAAAACAACATGAAACTAAAACTGAAATACCAATAAAAAGCCCTTCAGTGAATGTCGCTTCCATAAAATAAATCTCCGCTGCAGTTTGAAGTCTTTCTGAGCGATTTTGGTGACGGAGCAGCAGCAGCTAGCTGCTAGCTCTGTGTTAGCTTAGTTAGCACACAGCAGAAGGGTAAACACTCCATGTTGGAGCTCTTTGCTGCCACTAGACGTCTGTTTAAAGCCAAAGTAGCCCCAAACAGGCCACGCTGTGTTTTACAACTATTTCCTCAATTTTGGGACTTCTGAGTTCTAATTTGGTAAATCCATTAGTGTGTGTTTACATTGCTCCGCCCACAAATATGTCAACATGTCACCTGCGCGAATAAATTGCCCATCGTCGATTTTTGGACTGACGATGGACGGTTGGAAAAAAGTTACACATCGCCCAACCCTAGACATCACGCGTACGTACCTGATCCCTCTGCCCAAACGCGCCTTTGCGGACCGGTAATCCCAATCACACAGCCCCGCCCCCAATCATCAGACGCTGACGAACTTCACATCCAGTTGTGGTGTGAAGGGGCGGTCATATAGCTGGACGCTTGTTCAGTTGCTGCTCCATCAGAACACACATAGACACACATGTGCTGACCCACAACTGTTAGAATGCACACACACACACACACACACACACACACACACACACACACCCAAGCCGAGGTGGTGCATACCAAACATCAGCACCAGGTTCACCACTGAGCACCTCATAGAAAACATTATGTGCACCCCTGAATATACCAGTAATAATCAGGCCTGGGTATGGCTTCATTATTAATTTAACTGTCCCACTTTAACTCATAATTTACAATGTAGATCCCCTGAAGGTACCCCAAATCTTGCCCAAATATTGTATCTGGCTCCCATCTTTATTTTTTTTTTGCCCAAATATTGTATTGAAGTTGCCCCAATATTTCTGCCCAAGACTTTAGTTCCTTACACAAGTCAATGTCCCACTATATCTCATAATTTACAATGTAGATCCCCTGAAGGTACCCCAAATCTTGCCCAAATATTGTATCTGGTACCCCCAAATCTCTGTTTTGTTTTTTATTTTCAATGTTTTCTCTGTTTTGTTTTGTTTTTGTTTATGTTGTCAAGCGCTTTGTGATGTATATCTGTGAAAGGCGCTATATAAATAAACTTTACTTACTTACTTACTTACAACGAGGGGGGGGGGGGTTACTTTGACACAGAGTGGATAGCTTTGTTTATTTAATCAAATAATTTGTTTGAAAACTGTATTTTTATTATCCTTTAGCTCATCTGAAACATTTCAGTGTGACCAGTGTGCAATTCTTTTTTTAGAAATGCAACATACAGGTTTTTAATGTAATCTATACATTCTGAAAATGTTCATTCAAAATGTTTAACCAGTGACTTTTTTCTCTAAAGAAAAAAACAAAGTCCAGTGTTTTCTCTGCTTTTTAAAGAACTGCCCGTGTTTGAGGAACAGATATACAGTCAGCATTAAACAAGCATAAACTGTTGTTTGTGCTGTGATTTTTGTCCGGACTCAACTGTTGAATGCCCCGTGTTTATAGCCAGATCAAACGGACCAATCTTAACGTGGTCATGAACCGGCTTCCTTTAACATCTATCCCATCAAGCCCTGCACTCCTTCTAGAAAACAAATAGAGGCAGACAGCGCACACTTGATGAAATTACATCTGGTGAGCAACTATTGTCAGCACAAAGAGAGTATTCTGAGCAAAGGAAAATAAAGGGAAGTGAGGGTTACAGGCAGAGAGTCGAATGAAGTATGGACACAGAAGAGAAAAGCAAGAAAAACACAGAGTAGGGATGGAAAAATCAAATGAGAGAAAGAAAACAAAGAGGGGGTGATGCACATATCAGAAGAGAGGTGTGGGTTTAGCTGGAAGACAAGTGCTTTGCAGAGCTTCGCTCGTTGATTGGCGTACAGGGAGTGGCCTGGGGCCCATGTGACAACCCCAGATTACGCAGCACACACTCACACTCTCACGATGTAGATTGCACAGATTGCATCTCTCTCTTTCGTTGGTGAAAGGCAAGATGTCAAATTACAGGGTGTCACCTGCAAGAAGCGATCTACTTTGTTGAATCTTGATGCATATAAGCGATTAGGACAGGAGGGAGAGAAGGCTGAGGGGAGGAAAAAGTAAGAGAAGAAGTAGACGGAAGTCTGCCTAGAGACCAAACTGATGCTTTCAATGTGAGAACCAGAAATGTTTTAAATCTCAGAGTTGAAGGGAATGGAGAGGGCAGAAAAGACTAAGAAAAGAGAGATTGATGGGAGGAGGTGAGGAGAAAACATGGAGGAGAAAGACCTGTTTGGGTCGTCACTTTAACTATGTGAGTTCACAGGTTGTTTTGTTCCCATAATTTGAAATGTTACTACTGAGAAATAACTTCTCCATCCTAATTTCATTATTAAAACCGTCATGATCAAAGCTTTCAATTAAAAACCTAAAAAATAACTAACAAGACCTTTTATTCATCACATTTGAAGAACAATGTTTTGACTGGATGTTGTATTTTTTACCGTATGTACATAAAGTTATTAAAGTCAATACATGGGGATTTATTTAAAGGATCACAGTGCAGGGAGACACCAGATCACAAGGTTTGTTTGGTCATTTCTGGAAAACAGATTTCTTAATATCATATTATCATAATATCATATATTTCTTAATATTTCAGTTTTACCGGTATAAACAACTGTTTATGAATGAATGAGAGATGGGATTGATTCAAGAAGACAACAGAGCATTTATTCAGAGGTTTTGTTGTTAAAACGTGGTCTCCTGTTCTTCCTCATCCCAATCTTTAACTCTCTGAAATGGCAGAGGGAGGTTTTGGCTCATCTGTGTTTTTATTTGCATTGCGTAGATAAATCCCAGCCCAGGAATCTTTGGTTGTTTAGTTCCCTAAACCCTGAACTGATTTGTTTCAACATCCAGCCTTCCTTCAAACAGCTGGTTCCTTAATAGGAAAGGATTTTAGGAATAGACCAGATGCTTCTGAATGTTAGTGTAATTTAGGCTAACGCCATCGGTTCTGAACCGACCTGGGTGCCTTTTTCCTTCTAACAACGCGTCGTAAACACACAAGTTACTTTAAACTGTTCGTACGGGTTCGGGTTAACTGAATATCTCTAATTTGACCGTGAAAATTAAGCCGTTCTCAGTTTAGGCTGCGCTAAAAACAACGCCGCCATTAAAACTAAGAGACGGTAGAGGAGAAGGACGTGACGTCACTTCCTCATCCGGTCCCCCATTCAGCCAAATGCAACCTTGAGCGCCCTCTCTGGCGTAAAGGTGCATTTTTCCAGAGCTGATTAAAAAAAAGGTTTTCATCAGGTTATTAAGAGATATTTTCATTTAAACAAAATTTTCTTCATCAGAATAAACAATGTCTGACCAAAAAGAAATAAAATAGGGTAGACACCTCACCTCAGAAGAAATGAGAAGTTTGTACCAAATTTTAAATACCCTAAAAAGCTATCTGTTTTTTTCAGGAAATTTGACAGGCACTTGGAAGACTACCCTGACACATGTCTAGAAGACAAGATCTTTCTCCTTAAAATCACCACAGACTTGGCGGTGAACAGGTTCATCGATCATCAGAAACCAGAAATAAAGGGTGATTTTGACCGACTGCGTAGAGCCATCGCTATGGAATTTTACGGTGATGAAGAGGCGGCAGGCCTCAAGGCCGCCACGCCCAAGCAGTCTCGTCCTCAGATTCCTGCCGCAGCGAGTGCAGCAAAGGACGTCACCCCCGAGGTGACTGCCGACTGCCCACCTCCGCTGGTGGTGCAGAAGCCGGCAGTGTGTCAAGTTTCTTTGTCTACACTACATTAGTGTAGTGTAGTAAAACTAAAATGTTTCAATTAAGGACATTTAAAAAGCATTGAAGCAACAGAGAACCGATGAATACTTAGTGACTGACTTTCCTCTTTTATTGACCCCATACTGACTCTAAACAGCTTTAATATTTGACAGTGATGACCAGTCAAACCCAGCAGTGATTGAGTTAAAACCAAATGGTGAGGCTGAACCTCCAGACCTAACACTTACTGATGGGAGAAAATCTAAAAAGGTTCAGAAAGCTTCCTGTTGCTCACGTTGAAGCAGAAACATAAACTCTAGTGCACCAAACTCACCATGAGAAGCTGGTGAAGGTTTCCTCGTGTTTCCAAGTTAGTGTCTGTTTATTTGCATCTGCTTATACAGGAGTTTTCACATGTTGATGTGTGACGGGCTGCCTGAAGCTTCCCTGTGTGCAGGAATTTCATCGGAGAGGCAGATGAGTAGGACAGATCCCCGCCGGCGGCCTGGCAGAGGGCAGAGTTTTATCTGAGCTGAAAGGATTTTAGCACTCCATTTTGGAGCTCGAACCCAAGAGCGATGTCAACTCCTTCTTCTCTATCTTTAGCTTAAAACCTTTCCTGTCATTTTCTTATTCTTTCTTTTATTATTATCTCTGGTAGGGAAGAGTCTGATTGAGCAAAAACAGTGTGACCGAACCGAAGGAATGAGATCAAAATACAGTTTTATTTGCAAAATCACCCAATAGTTTTGCTGTTTAGAGTTGAACTGTTCCTTAAACGGATTCTTAGAGAATTCTTTAACAGGTTGATCAGAAAATTGCTGTAATAGAAAACGTTGATAAAATGTTTAAAAATCATCATTTTAGTGTCACTGTTGAACTTTTTAATAGCTTTTTGAAGATTACGTCTCATCCAGGGTGAGAAACAAAAAGTCCTCCAAACACGTTAAAGAAAAAAGATTTTAGAAGAAAATAACTTTTATGGATTATGCCAAGTCCTCAGTGGTGTCCTCACCAAATATAATAATCATAATAATTTGTTTTAATCAAAATCAATTTTTAACAATACAATATATATTTTATATACAAGTTTTGAAAAACCCTGAACATCCGTTTATATTTCATGTTTAACAGGTAAATAATGTTTTACTAATTGTTTTAACAGGCTTCGTTCAGAGCAGGAACTTTTTGAAATGTTATTTAATTCCACATGTTTAAATAATGAATTAAATGTGTGAATATACAAAATGTAATTTGAGGTCACATTGTGTAACTTTCTTCATATGATGTCATCAGTCAGGGAGCTGTGACTAAAAATAACATTACATCAAATGTTCCCAGCTCAACAATCAGAAACCCCACAACGAATCCAAGTGGATCCTCTACCTGCTGGATTTATACGTTTTCATAAATTGTTCTTTATGTTACATTAATCTCTCACCACCTCATTTCAATGTATTTTATTGGGATTTGTGTGACACACCGACACAGAGTAGTGCATAACTGTGAAGTTGGTGTTGAAGACATGGACATCCACCTAAACCAGGCGTGTCCAAACTTATCAACACGAGGGCCAAAATCACCAAGTGTAAAGTCCTCGAGGGCCACAAAAGTTCAGATATATTTTAACTAAAAAAGAAAGGCAAAATATGATTTTATTTATTTGTTCTGCTTAAATGCACCATTTTTATGAACAGAATCTTTGTGAATACGAGGCGTACAGGGATCTCGTACGTTTGACTCAATAATAAAAAGCATTAAAGTCCCTGGATCTGATTGGTCGACTGTTTTTGGTTAAAAACTTCAGTCATGTTTTATGAACAGAGCTCACAAGCCTGCTTTTTAGTAAAAGTCAGTGACAGTGTTGGCTCTTTTTACCAGGAAATTTAATTATCTGGAAAAACCTAAATTAATAAAAATCTAATCAAATTGGATATAGTAAATTTTGTATTTTTAAAAAAATGATAATTTACCAGTATTTTTGCTTGTTGGGTCTCAGTAGAAATCTCAACATAAAAGTATCAGAAAGCATCTCTCTGCATCAACATCCTGCAGGAGGACTAAATTATATCATTCTTAAAATTCAGCTGAGGGCCGCACAAAATCCCTCTGAGGGCCACAAGCGGCCCCCGGGCCGCACTTTGGACACGCCTGACCTAAACTGACCACCTGGGCAAAGACAGCATTAAGGGCATACTCAGTATCCAGGTAAACAATGGAGCTTTTAACGTTTTTTTAAAGCCTCTTAACAACGTTCCAACATAGTATAGCCATAAATATATTGTGGAGATTAAATCCCCGAAAGAAATCAATAAAGTAGTTGTCCCGCAGTTCTCTAAAAACTTCAGCCAATCCTATCGCTCGGACCGAACGATAGGATTGGACAATCCAGCTGTCTGTCTGCCGCATTTCCTCACTGCTTGGATTGGCATTAATCCGCCCGGACACATTTTCCATCTGAACATCCCAGAAGTGAAAGGAGGACAGAATTAGCAAATTAGCCATCGGTTAGAGCTTCCATTTTAAGATAAAAATACCAGAGTCCCCCCAAAAAACACCTTTTCAGCAGCAGGAAACTAAAAACGTTTGGAGGTGAAAAGAGGAAAAGCTGGGGGAACAGTGAAGTTAGACTCTGCTTTGTTATCGTCGCAAAACGGGGTCCCATCCCAGGGGGGAAGGCTGGCTTATGGGTTTTACCCGACGGGAGGGGTGAGTGCACAGAGTCGTGTTTCTGTAAACTAGCTAGCGAGACCTCGTTTGTTTACCTGGCTACTGAGTATGGCTTTAATGAGAGAAACAATCAAGGGACTCATGGTAACTCCAGTGTGTCTTTGTAGAGTTGTACTTGTTCTGTACACTTTTCATTTTTAACGATGGATTGAGCAGAGCTCTGTGAGATGTTCAAAGCATGGATTTGCTTTTATAACCGAACCCTGCTTTATTCTTCATGATGCTGTTTGTTCTCTAAAGCCTGATTTATACTTCTGCGACAGCACATTTGCGCTCACACGTATTGTCGGAGACGTTTTTGATTTTTACTTCTCCGTCGATGCTGTGAAATAATTCTCCACCTGGACAGCAGAGGGCGTATAACTTTTCTGCAGTAACGTCGCCCGTTGAGCAAAGTTTGTTTACTTCAGCTAGTAATGGCCGACAGAGAGCGAATTTTGATTGAACTATAACAGATTTATGTTATTATAAATGTTCGTACTTCGTCTGCCAGACGTTTCTCGAGCTGATCCATATCTGCTTCCACAAAATTCTACTTCTACTTCTCTGTTGATAGCGGCATGAAGCCGGATATGATCACGGGCCGACCAATCAGAGACGTGCGCTCTCCGTCTCATTCGACGGATGTTTAGAAAAGTGAGCTCGACTCCGTCCGTCGTTGCGGGTCTGTCGGAGAGCTCTTGCGTTGACGGATAATGGCGTTGCGTGTCTCCGTACCGATGCAGACGGAGAAGTATAAATCAGGCTTAACTCTGAAGTCGTCACAGAGCAGCTGTGT
>SSNR01000361.1:160035-217782 GCA_006937965.1 Callopanchax toddi
CATCGTTTGAATTTTAACGATTCCGGTTCCGATTCCGATTCCTCGTTTCGATTCCGGTTCCTATCGATTCTCGATTCCGATTCTTTCAAGACGCAGGGTCCATCTAACCAGAGCTCTTACTTGATTAAATAATCTGAACTTCCATGAATTTTAATTCTAATGAACAATAACATCACCTTAATTTAGACAAAACATGTTTTTACTTTTTCAAAAAAAAAAAAGACTTGTAGCATAATCAGATTGTTTCAGACCACAACTTCCAGACCTCCTACTCTCAACCCAAGGTTTAAAACTGAAGGAGGCTCTTTAATGGAGACAATGAGTCTTCAACATAACTGGAACATTCAGCTGTTTTCAATTCAAACTGAACATGATCATGTCAGGATGACAGAGAGTCTACTCCAACATGCTGCAGCGTTCTGTCAAAAGGGAATCTGAAACTTCAATCTAGCTGCTGTCAGTAACAATAAAACAGATTTAAAACATTAAAACTCTAAGCAGATTAAATAGTTCACAAAAAGCAAAACAATAATATTAATCTCACAACAATGTGTGTTGTAAGATTATCATTATTATTATTATTACTAATATTAGGTTCATTTATTTATCAGCCATATCAGGTCCTAGAGGGCTGAACCCAGCAGCTTCTCATCTGGAGGACTTTCATTATTTTACAGTTTATTTGTTCAGCGTTCTGATGGTCAGCAGGCTGATATTGAGTGAGTGTAGCTGGTCTGACTGTTGATTTCTGCAGTGAGACATGAAAACTCACCTCCAGCCCAGAGGTGGCGCTAGACTTTTTAGTTTTCCGTCATTTTGACTGACAGGGTTAAAAAAGTCCGGTCATAATCTATTTTTATCCGTCACTTATTAATTTTAAAAATTATAATAATTACATTTTCAGTAGCATTATTACTCAAACACTGGGCCCATTTAGCACATAAACCCATAGGATTAGACTCTAAATTAGTCGATCAGCCAGTCATCATAGAGACATTTATAAAAACTCCGTTTGGAGTTCAGCGCAGCAGCAGGTGAGGTGGTCCTCTGTGCGCTCCGCGGGACTCTGATTACTATATAATATTAACGTTCATTATGAGATCATGAGAGACAGTGAGAGAGGGATGAGGGGTTCACATATTTTTCATTGAGATACTCGGGGGGAAAACCTGGCGCTGCTGTTTAATGCGGACCTCCTCGCGTTTGGAGTCCAGTTCTATGTGCGCGCGGCTCGCGGAGCAGATTTTGCGTGTCAACAAGCCTCCACAGCCTATAACGCGACTCTGAGAGCACATTACAACAGGAAGTGTAGTTAATCCATATCTGATCGCGTGCTGAGCACCGGATTGCAAACGGGCGTTTGAGCGGATCAGGTCTGACACCTGATGGAGGACCAGTGTTCTTCTGCTGCAGAGCGCAGGACGTCTGGATCACAGGTCTGCGCTCAGCAGAACCTCAGTCTGGGCTGCAGGTAATGGTTGGTGGAGATGCTGCACTAGTTCTGCATCCTTGGTTCGAATTATTAGAGGGGACAATTCAGTGATTTCCTATGGACGGGCAGGCGCGCGCGCAAACCTGTCAGAATGACCGGCGCCCTTCAGATCTTTTCGTCAAAGTAAAAAAAAAAAAACAGTTAAATACCGGAAATTTCCGGTTAACGCGACCCACACCTTTAAATCCACCGTGTTGATGTATTTTAACGAGCTTCCTCCGGTATTTCCACGGTAGTGTTTGTTGCAGGATGCAAAGTTTAGATCACTGACGGAGTCAAGGTTCGGTTGATGTGTTTTACTTTCAATGTCGGCGCTGAGCTCCGATACAACAAGGAGGGGAGGAGAGACGCTACGCTGCACAGAGTCTGCAGGCTGCATTCAGGTGAACAGCTGTGAAATACGTTGTTCAGTCTTGACAGATGACGTTTTTTTCATGGACATCACCCGATTCTGATCAGCAGCTGAAGCCACGCTGTAGAACGCCGCTGCAGGCCGCACATTTTACAATGAATGCGCGGTGACGTAGATGGATTCTTCTTCTGGTCTGCGGCCTGGGAATCGAAACGAGAATCGAAAATTTAAAATTTAAATGCGTTCGGGAGAACCGGACAGCTAGTCCCGGTTCCTATCGATGCTCGATTCTCGATGCCCAACCCTAATCAGGTGACTTCTGAAGGCAGATTTGGATTTTATTTAGGGGCATCAGAGTGATTAAATATAAACACCACACTTTTCACATTTTTATTTGTGAAAAATCTTCAACTCCAACAAGTTTCATTTTCCTTCCACTTTGTGTTGGTCTGTCACATAAAATCCCATTTAATGACATTTAACTCAGAGGTTTAATGTGACAAACTAGGGAAATGTTCGAGGGTTATGGATACTTTCACAAGGCTCTGTATGACCAGCACACTTCAAACGATGGAGGTGGTACCTTTCCCACTCCCAGCCGCGTAGGGCCCGTCGGTGCAGCGCACCGGGGCCTGCGGGCCCCAGGGGGCCAAGAGAGGGCCACCCCATCAGTTTAATTATTTTCCCAACGGTGTTTCTGCAATCAAATCGATAGTAAGTCTGGTTTACGTTCTGAATGTGGCCCTCAGAGGACTTTATTTAAAAACCTGGCCCCCTAGCAAATAAAGGCCCCCCACCCTGCCTTAAAGGCTCACATGGCGCCTTTGTTTTCTGACAAACATTATATTTAGTTTTTCTCTTATTTAAAACATTCAGCTAGATATCAGAACTCTGCTTCCCTCCTCTCTTAGATCAGATCCATCTACGATCGTCACAACTCTTTTCACAATAGTATTTGGTGATTTGATTCAGGAGGGGGGCCCTAAAGCAACTCTTGCACCGGGGCCCAGCTCAACCTTGCTACGCCACTGCCCACTCCTCCTCCTTCACCTCACCACTCACTCACTCCTTCTCCCCTCATTCCCCTCCTCCTCCTTCCACCATCACTGGTCACCACTCTCCTCCTATCTGTCTCTCCTGCGTTTACCTCAGCTGCCACATGGGGAATTAAGTGGTATTACGAGGAAAGGCTTCTAGCTGAGCTTAACTGCACCACATGAGCAGGTAATATACCCTGAAAGAGTGCGTGAGAGAGCGAGGGGATAGTGGGTGGAAGAGTGTCTTGTGAGAGAAAGACAGAGCAGGAGGGAGAAAGAAACGAGGTCTTAAGTGAATTGTCGACTCAAACGCTCTAATCACAGTGAAAGCTCTGGACAAAGAGCACCCATGGACGCCAACGGAGCACACCCTGGGGCCGACGAAAGGCCACTTAGCCCTTTCTGACACCCCCACTAGACCCATCTATCTAACCATGGTTCTCTCACAGGCTTCCTACAAAAATACATAAAAAAATTAAAAAGGAGAAGGGGAAAGAAAATTGTTCTTAAAACTGTCTTTGGTTTCAAAGGTTGCCAAAATCAAATTCAAGCACTTTCAAGACGAATTTGAACAAATATTAATAACAAATAATCAGCTGACACTGATGACGGTTTACACTCGTACATGTAGGATCAAAATGATTGTTTAGTGTCTCATAAACCTACATGTGTCTGTTTTATAACCAAGTTCAGCTCACTTCATTTCATTACAAATTCAAGCCATTTCAAAACCTTGAAAATACCACAATGCATTTCAAGCATTTCCAAGGGTTTCAAACACCCATAAGAACTGTGTTAAAAACATCATGTTTCATTCTCAAATAGTTAACTACGTATTTTAGACTTTTACTCTCCACAAATTAAACCTGCAGACTTTTACCTCCTGACTGCAGAATGATGAACGCACAACGTTTTGGAAAAGTTACAAAAAGCTACATGTTTGTTCGATTTGTGTGTTTGTGTGCGTGCGTGTGTGTGTGTGTTTCTTTTGCCACACATTAATCATCTACCTGCTTTTGACTAATTTTGGGGGGCTTTATATTTTTGTGCAGAATCATGTAAATAAACTATGGTTGATTTAAACTAAATCTTATGCATCTTATGTGCACACAATTATTAAGAAAATTTTGAAAACTCATAAACCTTTCAACAAACTGGAAAATAAAAACTGACGAAGGGAAAAGTAAGAGGTTGGACAAACCGACAGGTGGAGGGAAGGAGAGTGTGACAAAGACACAAGAACTGGAGCAGCTCAGAGGAATTCTCTACAGCCACCGTTCAGGACTCTCTGGTCCTCACCAGCTCTGCAGGACCTCCGCTTTCCATAAAGCCCATAGGCAGATCAGTGACTCCCCAGGGTTAGGCAGCCAAGATGGCTCCATTCAGCTACTAATGCTATGCTGATTGTTTGAGCCCGGCTAGCATGTAGTGTGGATAAGCGTAGGTCATTTCCTCATTTTCCCCAATGCCTCTTTTCAAATGTACAAGCAGGGACGGCCCTTACTGGAGCGATGGGGAGCCACTGACTTTGACCTAAGATGGAAGATTCTGCAAACAAAAAAAGTCAAATGTAAAGATTTACAATGGCATACATATACACACACACACACAATCAGTGGAATGAAATCATTATTCAGGAAATAGAAATGAAAAGAATAAAAAATATCTCCAGAATGCCAGGTAAAATATACCACAAAAGTTGCTTGTGCACCCTTTTGACTGTGTCTATTGTGCAAAGTCACAAAGGAGCACTCACACAGCCGTGCTGAAACATAATGGATGTGGCCCCCAAGTCCCCTATTGTACCACGGAAGATCTCTGTCTCCACACATCCAAATATGAGTGCACATTGAAAACTTGAGGCAAAACGCTCCAACTTTCAAAGTAGCCAGGTGAGAGATTCGGAGAAAATGAATATTTCATAAATCCTCGCCTCGCCTCGCCTTCTTCCGCTTATCTGGGTCCGGGTCGCGGGGGCAGCATTCCAAGTCGGGCAGCCCAGGCCACCTTCTCCCCGGCCAAGTCTATGTTATATATATATATATATATATATATATATATATATATATATATATATATATATATATATATATATGTGTATGTATGTATGTATATATATATACAAATATATACCTAGTCCCACCAGAACCGTGTAGTTTGACACATCAATCGTAATTCGCTCCGCGCCAGAGTTTGTTCACAGTCAGTCCTACGAGACAACTCAGTCCTTGCGAGCGTACCAGTGTACAAAGCATGCATCAGCCCCCCTGAACCACAGGAATCCTGTCAATCGCACCTGTTAGCTCCGTTATTTTCTGATAAATCAGGCCCATGCAGATTCCATAGAGCGTGCACCTGATCATAGTTAATCCAAAGTTGTAGACCTCCAGAGACAGACTTGCAAGACCCTGAATTTGATCCATTAGAAACCCCACAACTCATGTGTCAGTCAACAGCGGAGTCCCTGTCTTCCTTTTGGGAGTGTAAAAAATTTTATCCATAATGTTGAGAAGCCAGCAAACCAAAGTCATATCACGAAAGATAAAATATTTAACCAGAAGGAATGAGGAAGTTGCTCAGAAGATTAAAAAACAGTTGCAGGAGTAACACACAAGGGAGAGAAGGAAAAAATGTGACCGCTCTCTACAGAAGCCGGAAATTAGATCTTACGCATCAATTAGCAGTTCAGAGTACCCACCCTTTTTGGAGTCTCTGGGACGAGTGCTGGATGGCGCGCCGACTGGGGACTCCATAGTCCTGCTGGAGGACTTCAATGCTCACGTGGGCAATGACAGCGTGACCTGGAGGGGCATGACTGGGAGGAATGGCCCACCCGTCTGAACTCGAGTGCTGTTTTGTTATTTTACTTCTGTGCAAGTCGCAGTTTGGCCATAACAAACACCATGTTGGAACATAAGGAGGCCCATCGGTACACCTGGTACCAGGACAACCTAGGTTACAGGTCAATGATAGACTTTGTAGTCGTGTCATCTGACCTGCAGCCATATGTTTTGGACACTCGGGTGAAGAGAGGAGCGGAGCTGTCAACTGATCACCACCTGGTGGTGAGTTGGATCAGATGGCAGACCTGGTAGACCCAAACGTATAGTGAGGGTCTGCTGGGAACGCCTGGCAGAAGAGCCTGTCAAGATGGTCTTCAACTCCCACCTCCGGCAGAACTTCGACCGCGTCCCGAGAGCAGTGGGGGACATTGAGTCCGAATGGGCCTTGTTCCGCTCTGCTACTGTTGAGGTGGCTGTTGCTAGCTGTGGTCGTAAGGTGGTCATGGCGGTAACCCCTGTACATGCTGGTGGACACCAGAGGTTAGGGGAGCTGTCAGGCTGAAGAAGGAGGCCTACAGGGCGTGGCTGGTCTGTGGGTCTCCAGAGGCAGCAGACAGGTACCGGAGGGCCAAGCGGGGTGCAGCGGTGGCAGTTTCTGAGGCAAAATCTCGGGCGTGGGAGGAGTTTGGTGAGACCATGGAGAAAGACTAACGATCAGCTCCAAAGAGGTTCTGGCAAACCGTCCAACACCTCAGGGGAGGAATGCAGCAACTCGCTCACACTGTTTACAGTGGGGACGGGGAGCTGCTGACGTCAACTGGGGCTATAGTTGGGCGGTGGAAGGAATACTTTGAGGAGCTCCTCAATCCCACCAAAACGCATTCCTATGAGGAACCAGAGCTGGGAGACCTGGGGACGGACTGTCCAATCTCTGGGGCAGAAGTCGCTGAGGTAGTCAAAAAACTACACAGTGGCAGAGCCCCGGGGGTGGATGAGATCCGACCTGGGTATCTGAAAGCTATGGATGTTGTAGGAGACTGTTGTGGTTGACACGTCTCTGCAACATTGCGTGGTCATCGGGGGCAGTTCCTGTGGAGTGGCAGACCGGGGTGGTGGTTCCCATTTTTAAGAAGGGGGGCTAGAGGGTGTGTTCCAACTATAGGGGGATCACACTCCTCAGCCTCCCTGGGAAGGTCTACTCCAGGGTACTGGAGAGGAGGGTCCGGTCGATAGTTGAACCTCAGATTGAAGAGGAGCAATGTGGTTTTCGTCCTGGTCGTGGAACTGTGGACCAGCTCTTTACCCTCGCTAGGGTGATGGAGGGGTCATGGGAGTTTGCCCAACCAATCCACATGTGTTTTGTGGATTTGGAGAAGGCTTATGACCGTGTCCCCAGGGACACCCTGTGGGGGGCGCTCCAGGAGTACGGGGTTGATGGTCTTTTACTAAGGGCCATTCAGTCCCTGTACCAGAGGAGTGTGAGTCTGGTCCTCATAGCCGGCAGTAAGTCGGACCTGTTCCCAGTGAGGGTTGGACTCCGCCAGGGCTGCCCTTTGTCACCGGTCCTGTTCATAACCTTTATGGACAGGATTTCTAGGCGCAGCCGTGGTGTGGAGGGTGTCGAGTTTGGTGGCAGGAGAATCTCGTCTCTGCTTTTTGCAGATGATGTGGTCCTCCTAGCTTCATCAGGCTCTGACCTTCAGCTCTTGCTGGGGAGGTTCGCAGCCGAGTGTGAAGCGGCTGAGATGAGGATCAGCCCCTCTAAGTCTGAGGCCATGGTTCTCGACCAGAAAAATGTGGCTTGCCAACTCCAGGTCGGGAGAGAGGTCCTGCCTCAAGTGGAGGAGTTCAAGTATCTCGGGGTCTTGTTCACGAGTGAGGGAAGGAGGGAGCGGGAGATCGGCAGGCGGATTGGGGCAGCGTCTGCAGTGAGGCGGACGCTGAACCGGTCTGTTGTGGTGAAGAAGGAGCTGAGCCGGAAAGCAAGGCTCTCGATTTACCGATCGATCTACCTCCCAATCCTCACCTATGGTTATGGGCTCTGGGTAATCAACAAAAGAACATATAAGCGGCCGAAATGAGTTTCCTCCTCAGAGTGGCCGGGCTCAGTCTTAAAGTTAAGGTGAGGAGCTCGGACATTTGGGAGAGACTCGGAGAACCGCTGCTCCTCCATATCAAGAGGAACCAGTTGAGGTGGTTCGGGCATCTTGTTAGGATGCCCCCTGGACGCCTCCCCAGTGAGGTGTTTCAGGCATGTCCTGCCGGCTGGAGGCCCCCAGGTCGACCCAGGACACGTTGGAGAAAATATATCTTCGATCTGGCCTGGGAACGCCTTGGGGTCGTGCTGGAGGAGCTGGTGGAGGTGGCTGGGGAAAGGACGGTCTGGAGCTCACTAGTTGGGATGCTGCCCCCACGATCCATACCCGAATAAGCGGAAAAAGACAAGACAATATACATGTATCTAAATGTACATATATGTATGTAAATGTACATATATATATATGTATATACTGTATATATTTAATGCAACTTCAAGGGTATTTCTGTCATTTTGAACTGTCGTTCTCATTTTTAATTAAGAAGGATTCCAGGCATTTCCAGGATTTCCAGACATAGCTCAGTTGGGAGAGTGGCCGGTCTGGTAACTGGAGGGTCACCGGTTCGATCCCCAGCTCCGGCTGGGTTAGATTGTCGTTGTGTCCTTGGGCAAGACACTTCACCCAACTTGCCTGTGTGAGTGTGAGTGTGACTGTGTGTGAATGTTGGTGGTGGTCAGGAGGGCCGATGGCGCAGAATGGCAGCACCACCAGTGAGAATGACTGTGTGAATGAATAATGTAACTCTGTAAAGCGTCTTTGAGTGACCTAAAAAGCGCTATATAAAACTGATGCATTATTATTATTATTATTATTATTATTATTATTATTATTATAGACACAACAATGACTGCAATGACTGTGAAATTTATAAAAATTTATCATATACATTTTTTATAACATATTTGAGAATCCCACGAGACATGACGGGGCCTTCACATTCACAAGGGGACATTTTGGTTCAATGCAAATGTTTTGAGACATTTTGGAGACATTTTCTCTGTAAATGTCCTTTTCAATTTGCTGCAGTGAGATTCTGAGTTAAGTTTTGAGCACATGCAACTGTAAATCAGCATTTAAAGGGATAATCAGGTCATTTTAAAGTGGCATCCTATCAGTTTTATATCTACAGTTAACCATACCCACCAGTGACATCACTCAAAGCAGGCGGAGTCTCTAGAAACAGGAAGTGGTCCTCTGACAGCAGCCATACTCATGGCTAGTCAGATCAGGAGAGACACCGCTGCAGGTTGGTGCTAATGTTGGGCCATTTGGAACAACTCCTGAGGAAAAACAAATGCTTGTATTTGTTTGTTTCAACCAAACGAGGTCCAAATTGCATATGTGAAAGCAGCAGCATAGACTCCATAATATAAACAAAGGGTCTCATGAAATATTGTAGATTTGTACAAACAGTTATTATAGCATTCTAAAACATCAGTGTGACTTTTCATGAGGACTATATAGTATAGTTCTGTTAGTTTTCATATTTAAACTAGACATTGTTCACTCTGTCACTAAGTTACTAAAGTGACCAATCAGTGAGCTGCATTTAGATCTGCCTGGTTCTGCTCAGCAGGTGACATCAGCTGATTAATAACACCACAGTTTGCAACGTGCCACGACGACGTTTAGTCCTGAAATGCTTCATTGTGGTTTCTGTTCACACGAGTCATCAGGATTTATTAAGTTTGTTCATATTCATTCATCCCATTTACATTCAGTCACTGAACTGTAGTTAATACTCCTGTCCAACAGATGGCGATCATGCACTCATGGTCCTTGAATGATAAATAATCCAACTGTAAAAGCATCATCTTCCTACACATGGGCTGTGTTCGAATTCAGGGGTAGGACGCTTCTGAGGACGTGAACTTGCTGGTCTACCTAGGTTGGGTCCTCGCTCGACCGCTAAGACCGGAAATAAACGGCTCTGAATTCAGACGGTCTAGCCTCATACTTATCCCCGCCCCTCAGTCCAGTCGCTTAGCAACCGTGACAGCGCCGACAGACAGGCTAAAGCTAATAAAATGGATCTAAAGAAACACTTGAAGCTCTTTTATGGTGACTTATTTCCTAAATTTCCATTTAAAACATTCAAGCTAGCTTACATTGATTTCTTGTCTAAAATAACATGAAAAATAAAACATTCAACCTCTTTTGTGGAGATTTTTATTATTAAACTTCATATAAAGATAAGCAAAACATTCCTAAACACAAGCTTTTTATAATCTTTTGAGAAACTGACATTTAAAACTGGACTGCTCTCTGGTTTTTTCTGCTGCTGCTGCAAAATTGAACCAGTAGAATCCAACTGTGTCCTGTGTTGTAAATTCAATAAAGTTGAGGGAAAAAAAGTAGAATCCAACGGCCGGCATGCAAAGCATCCTGGGATAGCCTTGGCCAGCGAGGATACACCAGACCCATCCTTGAAATTGGAGTGGAGCGAGGACGCATGGATGAGTATCCTTCGAATTCGGACAGCACTCGTCACGGCGCTGTGACGTCATCAGTCTCAAAATGCGTCCTCATAAGCATCCTACCCCTGAATTCGAACACAGCCATGGTCCTTGTTGTTTTCTTCCTCTGTTTGTTTGATTTGTGGTTTTCTTTCTCAACAGAAAATGTTTTGGAGTGATTTTTCTCTAAGAAACAAATTTCACCTATTTCTGTTAGTTTATTTAAAAAAAAGAGAGAGAACCAAATCAGACTCAATGAAATCTAACACAAGAACAGAATGATACTCCTGAGCCGTAGAAGGGCAAAGTTTGAGCACACAGTTAGAAAAAGACCTAACTGATCCTTGAGGTCCTGCAGAGAAACTAAACTGAGATCAAACAAAAGGTAAACTGACCTATTGGGTCAAAAATTACATTTTTTATACAAATATTAACACAGGTATATAGAAAATCATATCAGAAACAGAAGCACTTTTACTGTTTTAACTAAAAAACTTAAAATACATGTTCTAGCATATTTATATATGCTGAAAGGTTTTAACAGCTGAACATTAAAATTAGATAAAGGAGGAATCTGCAGCCTCAGGATGCTGTTTGTTACAGTGAAAGCTAAGGTGTGCAGTGTGCAAAAAACCTGCATTACAAAGAACTGCTCAGATCACAACGAATCAGTAACTTTAGTTTTAGCATAATTAGATGTAATGAAAATGTTATTATGAGTATCATGATAACAGAAAGATATGAAAAGAGGAGTGAGCAAATTGTGGGTTTATTCCAATGGATGCCATCATTTTAATTTTCTAGAATAATATTTCAATCCCATGTTTTTCTAATCTCATGCACCCCTCATAAAAACACTCAATATTGTACAAATGTGTGTTTTTAATGTCTGAGATTGTTGAGATTTAGAGGTTGAGAAAAAATCCGCACAGTGATGGAAACTACTTTTCATCTGGAGTTCTGATTCTTTCCTCCTTCATGCTGAGGATTTAGGTTTGACTGACTGTACTGGTTGATAAGTGACGTCTATGACAGAGGCACAGTGATAATAGCCAACTGTCAGAGGGATCAGTGGGATGGAGGGAAGAGTGCACGCGCGCACACACACACACACACACACACACACACACACACACACACACACACACACAAACCAGCTGAACACACCAGTCACCCCATCATCATCCAGCATGAACAGTTTGTTCCCTTAAGTTCCCAGCAGGGGGAGGGACAATGTCAGCTGTCAGTCAGAGCAGGCTGTCCTGTCACTGGCTTTGGAGCACACCAGTGTTTACAGACACAGCTGCTCAGCCTGTTTACTCTTTAGGTAGTGAACTGGAGTTTGCACATGAACACACACACTACTCACACACACTCACAAACGCAGTTCAAACTTACTAAAGGCAAAAACACAACTATAAAAAGACACACCAAACTGATTCTGAATAAAAAGCAATATAAGATAGAGAGTAAAAAATGCATTGGTGTTGGCCTGTATCAGACAAAACAGCAACACTGAGATTAAGCATCGCACTGCAGAGAGAAAGAGACGTGAATAGTGAAAGGCCAGATATCATCCATTCATTTTAAACAGGGCTGTGTGTGTGTGTGTGTGTGTGTGTGTGTGTGTGTGTGTGTGTGTGTGTGTGTGTGTGTGTGTGTGTGTGTGTGTGTGTGTGTGTGTGTGTGTGTGTGTGTGTATCCTGGCCCCAGGGTCGTGGTGAACACACTGGCACTAAATAAACAGCGCTCAATCTGCCGGCCTGTGATTGCTGCTCTGGAGTCAAGATAAGTCCTGGGACCGAGGGCTGCGGAGGGTGTCCACTCCGAGACAATGGAGGTAGGGAAGGAGGAGAAACAAGGAGGAACACCTGCCTATCAATCACTCAATAACTCACTGACTCTCTACAGTATGAAGCACGTTTGGGTCTCAGTAATAATAAAACATACTGATGGGGCAACTAAACAGAGACTCTAAGAGATACAGAAAGTAGACATGCACCAGAAAATATCAACTCGGGCTTTTAATTCTGACTAAAAATACGTTCCCAAACATCAGTGGGTACATGTGTATTTATGTAAATGGAATATAGAAATATTTGTGTGAACAAGAAATAAATGAAATGGAATAGGAGTGTTTTATGAACACAACCACATCTTCTACAGGTACATCAAAAAACAGAACATCATTTCAGAAAGCAAAACTAAAATCCAGCACACATAGAGGGAAATATTTTAAGACTTTTTTCTGGTAGTTTTCATTATTGTAGCTACAGGTACTAAAAACCCAAAATTAGAATACAGTATTACTAGAATATTGTGAAATTAAATACTGGAAACTCATGGTGTCACATCCTACTCCTGCACCTGTTCAGCCCTTCAAAGTCCTCTTTTCAGGGGGAAGCTCATTTTGTCATCAGGGTCCCAGAGAGTGGAGGAAGAGTGGAGAGGAACAGAAGCCACGTTGGTCCAGAGACTGGAGAGGAACAGAACCCACGTTGGTCCAGAGAGTGGAGAGGAACAGAACCCACGTTGGTCCAGAGAGTGGAGAGGAACAGAACCCACGTTGGTCCAGAGAGTGGAGAGGAACAGAACCCACGCTGGTCCAGAGTGACGGGTCCATGTCCTCTGCTGCTCATCGAATGTCAGATTTTACATGACTGGAGTGGTATTTAGATTTTTTTATGGTTTTTGCAAAATCACAGTGAATGTTTTATTATTTCTGGAGATTTTTCCAGAGAATATCTAAATGTCACTAGATGCCACACACTAACTTTTAAACTTTCTAAAGTTTTCATATCTTTTGTGAATGAACTGTTCTTACTACCATAATTTTGTTAGTACATAAGTAATCTATACAAAAAATGTATTTTGCCTTTGTTTACTGATAATGTATTATCGCTATAGGACTTTGGATTTTCCTCCAAATCCTCTTCTAGTGCAGAGTGCACACACCCAGACTTCTATAGACATTATTATTATTATTATTATTATTATTATTATTATTATTATTATTATTATACATAATTACCTATTTGAACTTGTCTTTTCTCTACATAAACACTGTGGATGGTTGAAAACCCAGACGTGTGACTATGAGGACTGAGTTTGATGACCACTGTCTTACAGTTTACACATCAAAACTTGGGAGTTTTGTCTCAGTTGAGGTTACTTAAAGTTGATTCTGGGCAGTAGCTGAATTAGCATTCTTCAAAATGCCTTCAGGAAGTTAGCTGACCTTATACACAACACTATGTGGGCAAACACAGTGCACAGATGAACACACAACACACCAGATGGCCCTGCGTCTCCTTTATGTTGACTGAGAAACTGATCTTGATAAATAAAACTCTCAAACATAAAGGAACTGTTATCAGTCAATGCAAGCTGTAAAATACGACAGGAATGAATTACTGCAGTGTTGCATGTATGTTTGCACATTTATCAGTTTCACAAAGAAAAAGAAGGATTTAGAAAGTCAAGGTTGTTCAGATACAGAACACTGATTTAGAGCAAACGAGGAAATGAGCTTCTTGTGTTTAGATTTTCTTTTACACTGAAAAAACAGAATTCACCATTCGACCTTGTCATTTAGTGAAAAAACGAAGCCACTTAATGGTATCATTCAATTCTTTACACAACATTTATTAATAGCAGGAAAGAATTAATGACACTTCTCTGTTGAAAGCAGTGAAAGATTCTAGCAGGAATTTGACTTTAAAACAAAAAACATAAAAACAGGTCAGGGATGGGCGATGAGGCTCGAATTCAGGACGTTTATTCTGAAACTCATCTCATATCAACCCTGACCCCTGGCAACTGTGTCAACATTACATGCTTCAAATATTTACAAAATACCTCATACAGATCCACGTTGACTAGATAAAAACTGAATCACTCAAATGTCTTTTTTCTACATCTATATTATAAAATACAGCTCGTCGTCTGCAAACATTTGTTCTTCTTTAATTGGAGGTTTTCTGTAACAGATTCCTCCTTCATTCTTCCCAGATTAATTCATCATTAAGTGAAGTGAAGGCCACTGAAAGTCATTTTTGTTTTTGGGGTCAGCTCCGGAGTTGAAGATGTTTCAAACTGAGCAGATACAGCTGTGACGTCAACCAGTAAGTGGGCCAGGGGTCTCTTCTGCAGTCAGTGGATCCGTTAGGCTCATAACCTGCGGCGACAGGTCCTTAACACACCGTGTGGACAGAGCCGAAACAGATGCCCAGCTAAGTGCCTGATTAAACCTTAATGTACGGAGTGAGCCGTGTGCATGTGTGTGTGTGTGATGCACAGCGTTAAGAGAATAAGAGATGAACGCCAGCCCTCCAGCCAGAGAGAGGCCGTGCCAGCTGCTACTCTCCCCAGAGACGGAGCCCTGAAGCTGGGCAGCGAGGCAAGGGAGCTGGGGGAGGCTCCAACAGGCCACAGCACAGTCACAGCGCCAAGCGGCATATGTGATGTGACACTCCACTTATCAAACGAGGCTTCATTTTCTAATTATAAAATCGACTTCAGATGTAGATGTTACGGTAAACAGAACATAAACTTACCAAAATATCTAAAAATGCTAACAAAAATCAGTCTACAGTAGCGTCATGAATGAGATGGATGGTGTGTATTTGTGTGTCCAGGAGGTACGAGGAGTTTTGTGGGTCAACAAGCTAGCAGCCAATAATTTACCCACCGACAGAAAATTTCATCTGCCTATCATCCTCAGCCCCCCTCCCTCCCACTGTCTCTACCTCCATTCCTCTCTCTAACTGATTATGCCGTCAATACTGTGCGGATGAGAGGAGCTGACAATTGACCAGCCTGGATCAATATCAGCTAATAAGCATGTCAGGAGAGAGGAGAAAAGAGCAAGAAATCGACTGAGAGACGGAGAGAGACAGAGACAGAGAGAGGATGAGTAAGAAAGTGACAGAGAGAATAAGCCAGTTTGATCCAATTCGGCTGCTTGGCGTGTGGAGGTGTAAGTGGGATGATTGGCCTGTTATTGCTGGTTTAATGTTAGGCAATCAGAGCCATAGTGGTCTAGATATCAACAAACATCCATCAAATTGTCCCTTCTTCGTCTTGATACCACCTCCTCTGCTTGGCCCCGCCTGGACGCTGACAAACAATGCAACAACAATGAGAGCTGAGCAATGGTGCCATTTAAAAAAACCACAGGGAGGATGAATTGATAGCCTCGCGTTCGCTACACAAACCCAAGGAAAGAAAACACACTTGTTTCAGGGTTTTTGTTTGTGTTGCAGTGATTTTCACTCATCTTTTTTTATATTCCTTTCTTTACAATTTCTCCCTTTCTTTCTCGCTGGCAGAGGAGCCAACCGTTGTTGATGGTGATATAATAACACAGTCAGGTGTCTGTGGCCAATTCCCTGTCATTTGGACTTTTGCGTAAATCACCATGTATTTTTCTCTTCTTTCTTTTTGCTTTCTCCTTTTCACTGTTCGATCTGCCTTTTTTCTCAAGGTATCATTTTCTTTTTCTCAAATTACCTTTTCTGTGGCCTCCCAGACACTCCAATTGCTACTCTTGTATGGATACTGATGGAAGCTTTTCTGTTCAAATGCAACACTGCTACCAGCACAAGACAACACTACTTAGTCTAATACAGCCCATAAAGATAAATGACTGAGTCTGGGTTGACTGAAGCGCTGATTGACTAACTACTTGGCTAAATAAAATCCTCCTCAGTAACAGAGAATAACATCTGACTTGCTGAATATCTGGTGGGACTGAAAGTTTCTCCATTTTGGAGAAATTCTTTAGTTGGGACACATCCTGAATTTGTTGTTTCCAGCAATTGTGGCTCAGGGGAAGAGAGGCTGTCTACCATGTGGAAAACAAGGGTTCCATCCCAGGGTTCAAGTTCAAGGTTTCAGCCCAAGGTTCCATCCCAGGGTTTCATATCAGGGTTCAAGCCCAAGGTTCCATTCTAGGGTTCCATCCCAGGGTTCCATCCCAGGGTTCAAGCCAAGGATTTCATATCAGGGTTCAAGCCCAAGGTTCCATTCTAGGGTTCCATCCCAGGGTTTCATTCCAGGGTTCCATCCCAGGGTTTCATTCCAGGGTTCAAGCCAAGGGTTTCATATCAGGGTTCAAGCCCAAGGTTCCATTCTAGGGTTCCATCCCAAGGTTCCATTCTAGGGTTCCATCCCAGGGTTTCATTCCAGGGTTCCATCCCAGGGTTCCATCCCAGGGTTCAAGCCAAGGGTTTCATATCAGGGTTCAAGCCCAAGGTTCCATTCTAGGGTTCCATCCCAGGGTTTAATCTCAGAATTCAAGCACAAGGTTCCATCCGAAGGTTTCATCTCAGAATTCAAGCCCAAGGTTCCATCCCAGGGTTCTATCGTAGGGTTTCATCTTAGGGTTCAAGCCCAAGGTTCCATCCCAGGGTTTCATCTCAGGGTTCCATCCCAGGGTTAGGGTTTCATCTTAGAGTTCAAGCCCAATGTTCCATTCTAGGGTTCCATCCCAGGGTTCCATTTCAGGGTTCCATCCTAGGGTTCCATCCTTGGGTTCCATGTCAGGATTCTATTGTAGGGTTTCATCTTAGGGTTCCATCCCAGGGTTAGGGTTTCATCTTAGAGTTCAAGCCCAATGTTCCATTCTAGGGTTCCATCCCAGGGTTAGGGTTTCATCTTAGAGTTCAAGCCCAAGGTTCCATTCTAGGGTTCCATCCCAGGGTTCCATCCCAGGGTTTCATTCCAGGGTTCCATCCTAGGGTTCCATCCCAGGGTTCCATCCTAGGGTTTTATTCCAGGGTTCCATCCTAGGGTTCTATCGTAGGGTTTTATCTTAGGGTTCCATCCCAGGGTTCCATCCCAGGGTTCTATCGTAGGGTTTCATTCCAGGGTTCCATCCTAGGGTTCTATCATAGAGTTTCATCTTAGGGTTCCATCCCAGGCCCAAGCCATGTGTCCAGGTATCCTTGGGCAAGATACTGCACACCTGACTACCTTTGAGGTCTCCCTTGGAGAAGAGGTTCTTAACCTAAACTGAACCATACCTGATTAAATTAAAGTTAAAAAACATTTAAGAAACTTGCAGTGTCAACACAAGGTTGTGTTATTACTGTATAACAGGTTAAGTTGGCTGTAATAACAGTAACTAGACATAAAGAGTGACAGGTGAAAACAACACAAATCAAACTGGTTTTAAATGAGAAAAAGACGTAGACGGGTAGAGGTTCTCAGAAACGGATCCTGGTCCTTGAAGGTGACTATCCTGCATGTTTTAGTTGTTTTCCTTCTCCAAAGCACCTGATTCGTGCCGGATTGCCTTTCAGCTTCTTCAAGTTCTGTTAATCACCTACTGACTCCAGTCATCTAGAACCTGCAGGAACGTGGCCCTCGAGGACAAGGACTAAACACCACAGCACTTCACAGCTAGTAATTCTGCCAGCAAAAATCTGACATGTTTATTAATTAAAAGCAGCAAGTACATTTACTGCCCTGTAACAAATATATATGATTTGATGTTGTTGTATACATGTAATTTAAAGAGGAGAATACTATAAAAATGAGAAACCTGTTTAGATGCTTGAGGACATCCTTTTTGCTCCTGTCTCATTTACTGCTGAGTTCAAAGGTCACGTGGACAAATCCTGCTGTAAACCTAAACGTTCCCATCAGTTTATAACCAGCTTTTAAAATGTTTATTGAATGAGAAAGTGCTGATGTCAGCTGCAGTGTGCAATGTGCTCAGTTCTGATTCAACCACCAAGTTCAAACTTCATGTCCCTTTATAATGAAACAGTCAGACTGAAGCATGTCTGCAGTATTTCTGAACTAAAGGAATATACTGGGTTGGTCAAAAAGCCAGAAATATTATAAATTAACACTCATTACCATGATTGGGAAAACCAGTCTAAATGTCTACACACTAAACATTCCTAACTCGGAGTTTTAAAAAGGATGTTTTTGTTTGTTTTAATTCCAACAGTTAGTTGTCACCTTACTGCCTTTCAAAACACAAGTTGTCCCCTACCAGACACATTAATCACCATGCAGAGCGCCCTGCCTTCACATTCAGCTGGCGTCCCTGGCAGGATCAGCTAGACAATATGTGGCGTTCTCCCACACACGCTGATTGCAGCGGCGATGCTGGTGATGAGTGATGGAATGGAGGGAGCGGACAAGGAAGTGGGAGAGGAGGATTCTCATTTACATGTTTATAGCTCCTCGATGGGGAGGGGAAAGGACTTGTTTGCGTGTGTTCGAGGGGACATTTCCAATTATCAACCCCGTTGTGTCCTCAACAACACTTTCTGACTGCTCACCATGCAAACACGCAAAAACCAGACGCACATTTGCACGAGCCAGCTGTGCTTAATAAAAGCTGGTTAGTGTGCAGTGGGACGCTGGTGAGCGTGAGGGACATATGGAATCAGCTCTGTTTTAATGACAAAGACAGAGAGACACACACACAGAGGTAACACAACATCCACAAACACCAGACCCACTGGACGAGACGTAACACATGCCATATGGCAAACATACAGGCTGAAGCATACCTAATGTGTTATTTCCATCTTAATGCAATTTTCTTTCACACTACGGCAACAACAGTGATTGACAGGACAGAAAAGGTTAGATGATGCAAAAAAGAAAGATCAAAAAAGAACTGTTTACATTTTTTCTACCTAATGCATCCTTTTGACCTCTCTGACCCACAGAACTCACGCACAAAGATAAAAAAAATAACACAATTTATTCCAGAGTAGCCTCTAAAACTAATCAAGACCAAAAACATGACCCGTAAGAAGGCTAACCGCTAAATCACAAGCCATCTGATAGTCCGCCTCTCATCTCACTATTCCTAAACCTCCAACACACACCCAGTACGGGAGGAGAGAGAATATTAAAAACAAACAAACAGAGAATTGACTTGCTGAGAAGAATTACAGAGGTGCTGATTACATCTGACCCCTCACCTCTGCTGTCAGAAAGCGCTCCTCCTTCTCCTTTCCATTAACGCGTCGACTCTCATCAGAATTCTACCGCGGACTTCTTTTTTCTCTATATCTGAGGAGTACTGTTGTTGGGGACAGCTGTGTATCTGAGCTAAGTCTAGTCAGTCTGGCAGACAAAAAGAGACCTGAGCAGTTATAATGAAAACAACACAGAGAAAAAACGGACTTAAAACGTCTCCTACCAGAAAAAAGAATTACAGTCACAGAAAACAAATAGCAATCATGTCTTTTTATTTGTCAGATCAGAAAGAAGCTGCTTCTCATGCAAACACAAGGGAATTCTTCAGAACCCAGACTAACCGGTGCTGGTGTGTGACTCAGGCCAGCTCTGGATGACAGCAGAGAAAAGGAGCAAATCTCTTTCTGACTTACAGTATTGATCCTCTGATTGTCTGACTGGATAGACACTTTGTGTTTATTACAACACATTCATTCATTTAATTCTAGAAATGAGCCATTGGTCCACCCATTTAACTAAGGAGCTTCATTCCTTTCCTCAATTGTCTCTTTATATTTGCCTTACGCCCCTTTTAGGACTTAAGATCAAAAATGAACAGAATACTGCCCAAGTGCTGCTTACTCACCTGTCTGAATTACACCTGTAAGGAGCATCACTCTATCTGTACACTGCATCATTACTGGAACAATAACTCACATCTGTATTGTGTCGTTTCATTATATGGCAATCCTGACTAATAATTATTATCCCTACTGGGTTAGCATTTTGTTTAAAGCAAGAGTCCATATGTGTTAGACTTAAATAAAATAATATCTCACTGGGTTTCAACTGTTAGTGACTATTTAGTGACACAAAATTGCAAGAAAATATGCAAATTTTCACTTGGAATGACACTAAACGGTCCGTACGATGATTCATATTTCCAGGTCATGTGGGGGATACGGCATAATGGTTGCAAACAAATTGGAACTTTCACTCAAACTTTTTTGCCACAAAGTGTCTTGATTGTCTCAGTTTGCTTGTGATTTATCCTCATTTAAACTGCAAGTAAAATGGAGACATTTCAAGACATTTTGAAAACTTATTTGTAATTTCATGAAAAAGTCACAGTTTAATCAGATACTGGCATCATAAAGCTGATGACCCTTAAAGGGATACTCCACCAAAAGGTTTTTTTTTTTCTTGTCTGTTGCCATTGTAGCATCATCAAATATGCTATAACCTCTGGCCTTTGACCCCTGTTGACCATCACAACAATCATCCATCTTCTTTCCCAATAACTTGGAATACAGTGACTCTTGGATTATGTTTTAACCTGAATCAAGATCCCTACAGGTGTCCTAATGTCCACTTTCAGGTGTCCATCTCCCAGATGACCTTAACTGGACACTAGCTGGTCTAATAAAACACTCTCTGTAAAGAAGTCTCTTCTTTAACACCACAGACTGGTGTTCCAACTGTAATCTCTTGTTTACAGAACAGTCGCATGTAGTGTTTCTGCTCAGGGTCACCCACACACTCACACTCAAAGTGTTATAATGTTTCTCTGCTATGTCATGCATTGCTACATTTATAATGTGAGTGTTTAACGGGCGGAAGTTATATGTGAGTTGGTAAACTCCCTCACAGTCCCCTTATCCAATCAGAGCCGTTCACAACTCCACTAACTCAGTTTTGATTAGTACACTTAATATCTTCTGATTGGTTGAATTTAAGATAACGTAGTCTCAAAACTAATATTCAGTTCCGGTAAAAGCCAGTCGCAGTCAGAGTCTGTGCTACCGCCTGGATGTAGCTGAGCTGCTATCTTCAGAGTCTTAGCTGAACCTCCATCAGCTTTGAACAAGGCCTTGAGAGACCTGCTTGTGTCTCTCCCTCACCACGGGAACTGATCAGAAATGAGTTCAGCATGCCTGCTGAAATGCCTCCCTTGCTGACCAGGACGTATCCACAGACTGTCCGGCGAGGTCCTCGGCGGCCACGCCTTCCAGGACCACCCCTCCGAGTCTGGGGACTCCAGCCTCAGCTCGTGGAGAAACCAACGCCTGCCAGATCCAGGAGCGTCCACCTTTCAGTGAGCGAACACCACTTTCTGATCGAGAGGTTTGCTTTGATAAAGCTTAATTCTTCCAAACTAAATTAAGCCAAAACTAAATCCCATTCCAAACTCAAAATAGCCTAAATTGACTCTTAAAGTCACAACTAGGTTAACTAAATTAACTAACTTCCCTAGTCATTAAAACATATGCTACGGTCCGTTAAAACTCACAATTAACCATCTTTAACATCCTCAACATGTTTAAGAATATTAATTGTGTTTACATCAAACTTTCAAACTGTCTTATCTGTCTGTGTTCTTAGGTTTTTCAAATTAAATGGTTGTTCAATCTTATCTGGTCTCAGCTTCACGTTATTAATAAGGTATTTCAATTCACTGTACTCTTTCAAAGAACCTAGATACCTTCAATAAATATTAGCTATTATCAGGGTTAAATGACAGTCTATCACTTTTCATTATAAACCAGAAATAAGCTAATGTTTATCTGAAGAGGGTGTAGTTAAAATAACTAAGTTATTTCCAAACGCTACACCATATGTTCCACAAGGGTCCGTGACAGGCCCAAAACTATTCATATTATATATTAATGATTTATGTAACACTACAGAATTTTTCAAATTTATAATGTTTGCAGATGATACAAATTTAGTGTGTTCAGGTACGGATCTAAATGAACTTTTAAAGAGAACTGAAAAAGAATTGGAAGTACTCAAATCCTGGTTTGATGTGAATAAATTATCACTGAATATTAAAAAAACAAAAATCATGATATTTGGAAATCAAAAAGTAAATAATGTGGATTTTAAATTAAAAATTTTAAATACTGAAATTGAAAGAGTTTTTGAAACAAAATTCCTTGGAGTTGTCATTGATTATAACTAGGGATGTACTGATACCACTTTTTTCAAAACCAATTCGATACCAATAGTTAAATCTGAGTACTCGCCGATACCGAGTACCGATACTTCTACCACACAAAAAAATGCAACAAATTGGAATACAGGTTTTATTTTTTCTTCTCTGCTTTTTACAACAAATAACTGAGTTAGATAAAAAAATAAAATATATTAATAAAAATGATCACAAAACTAAATTATAAGGTGAAAAATAACCATTTTCTGTGATTTCACAGTGAAATTATTGCAGTTTTCCACATTTTAACCAAATAAAATGAACTATTTGGCACCATCTCCAGCTCTCAACCCACACTGTTCCTCTTTAGCTCAATAGCTCCCCCTAGTGTTCAATGTAGGACACTACAACAGAAATCACAAGTCACAGACAGTAGCAATGTGACATTCATGAACGAACCGAATCTTTTGAACGGCTCTTCACTGTGAACGAGGAGAACCGAGTCTTTGTAGAGAACCGTTCATTGTTTTGGGGGTGACTGTAAGCACTATGCATGCCTGCTTTGTATTCACTTTTTAATTTCATGGCGAAACAAACAAAAGCCTGTTAATGCAGGCAGGGGGTCTGAGGGTGAAAGGGAGGGGTGTGGAGAGGAGTTATTGTTGGGAAAGGGCTTGGGTGATGAATCGGTTGGAGGTGTGAATGGCTGTTTTTCAATAGGATGAGTTGAAACTTTCAAGATAACAACAGAAGTCAAGCTGCCTTCATTGTCAAAGGTGCAGATGTGCCAATGGGTGTGGCTGTCAGTTGTGAACAGACCACTTATCAGTGTTAATTGGTCCCATCACTAACAGACAGTGAAGCCACTGGTATCGGTTCCTGGTATCGGGTAACTTTAACCGGCCCGATACAGATACTGGTATCGGTATCGGGCCAATACCGATGCTGGTATCGGTATCGGGCCAATACCGATGCTGGTATCGGTATCGGCCCATGCCTAATTATAACTTATCATGGAAACACCATTTGGACTATATTAAAGGGAAAATATCTAAATCAGTGGCAATACTTTATAAAGTTAAGGATTTATTAAACTCCAAGTTTTTAATTTGTTGCTCAGTCATTCAACCTTACATGTCAGACTGTATAGAAATATGGGGCTCAACCTACAAAACAAACCTAAAATTAATAAAAACTTTACAAAAAAAGGCTATTCGAGTTATAAACAAGACTACTTACTACGCTCACACTGATCCATTGTTTTTAAATTCACAGCTTATGAAATTAGAGGACCTATATTACTATAATATTATGCAATTTATGTTTAGAGCTAAATTAGTGTCACTTCCTGACAATGTACAGAAGTTTTTCTTGATGAGGGAGAGTCATTATGATCTGAGAGGTGTCTGTAAGTTTAGGGTTCAAAAAGCTAAGAGAGGTATTAAAGGAGATGTATTTCTGTTATGGGGGTAACATTTTGGAATGACGCTAAATTAGAATTTAAAACAGCAACTTCACTTTTAGTTTTAAAAGACTTGTCAGTAAAAATATCTTTGAAAGGTTCTAGTGTGACATATGTTTTTCATTTATTTATCATTGCATTGAGGAGATATAGTGTTTGATTTGTAAGTGGGTTAGGCTTCTACCTAAACCTGTTCAGTCATGGTATGTGCAGTATTCATGTGTATGTATTGTGCATGTATAGATAGATATGTATATATATATATATATATATATATATATATATATATATATATATATATATATATATACACACATATATATATATGTAGGAAGCTTCTGTCTAGACAAATTACTTTCATGACTGAATAAAATAAATACTATTAAAAATACTAAATATTCCTCATAGTTAGATCAGTGGGGAAAAACAATTAGTAACCAGCCCAGCTGTTATCCTGATCCAGCAGTACTCCTTTAGCATTAGCTTAGCATAAAACACTGTAAGTGAATGGTAACAACTAGCATTGTGAGGAAAAAAGTCCTTAAAATCACTCAGTAGGGATACTGGGAGGAGTATTGGGCATGTCCTGCCAGCAGCATGCTCCTGGGTCAACCCAGGACACACCGTGGGGTCCCACTGGAGGAACTGGTGGAGGAGAGCATGGTCTGGGATTCCATATTTGTGATGCTGCCCCCACGACCCGGATTCAGATAAGCAGAAGAAAAGGAGGTGAGGTAATAAAAATAAGAGTCAGTTAAAATAAATAACTAATGCACAAAATCTAAGTCCTTTAAAATGTAATTAATATTGCAATTAGACTGTGGTTAATTTGGATACATTAGAAGCAGCAGTTATTATAAAACATATTAAAAATATTTTGGGTGGACTGAAACGTATGACCTTATTCTGAAAAGGTGATGCTGGTTTAACGTAATAACAGTAATGAATATTCTCCCTTTGGATCAGTAGGACAGAAAAAGGTGTGATGGGTTAATGGACTGGTCCGTCCAACGCAGTCAACCAGGAGGAAAGACTAATGTGTCAAAAACACCAAAACTGGGTTAGTAAACAGCACAATGACTGATTCCTCTGAGAGTGACTCCTCCAGAGTTTAGGTTTCACAGACCCATAATAGGGATGAACGTGACCTGGTCAGCTGGGGCTAATCTGGGTTGTAAAGAGGCCAAGTCAGAGGAGCGGTTTCACGAGCTTCCCCACTGACCACCAGGTGACCCCAGACCTATCAGCTTCTACATGTTCACAGGTGACCAGTAACACTCTCACAGAGATTATAAGGAGCCTGCTTTAAAATACTTAACGCCAGATAGCAAAGAAGACACACCGAAATATTTTTACAAACACAATCATCCATTTTAAATTACTGTATATCAGATATATTGACTTGTCTACAATTATTCGGAGTGTTTTATGTAAATAAAGAAAAATATTTAAATATGATTACAGTTTAGAAGAAACATTTGTTTATAGAAATTATACAACAAGTTGTGTGTTAAGAAAATCTACAAAAACTAAAAATAAGGTGTGAAACATCAGTAAACTTTATTCCGCTTTATGAATGAGTTTTCAGTGCCTCACCCACCTGTACCCTGTAAATGAACTATTCACTAATGCCACTCTAAGGTTAGCCTGCCTATAAGGTCAAGCGGCTCTGAATCTGAGACCCACTGTGCATATGGCTCATGTTGGAGATATAAGAGAACAGTCTGATCTGTTAAAGGAATTACTCTCGTTAAGCCACTTAGAGTTTCTGATACACAATGTCAACATGCAAGCTGCTGTGCTATGAGCATGTTAGTGAGAGAGGTCAAAAGTGTACGACTGGTTTGTTTTGGTTTGAGCGTAAGCCACAACCATGCAACCAGAAGTGCTGCTGACTTCAGTGGTCATGAGGAGGTTTAACTCCATGGACCGAAGCTTCGAAATGTGATGTTCCTGAAATACAAAAACTAAAACTCAAAAGCTCAGGGATAAAAGTCAATTCAAAACAAGTAAACATGCTAAAACCTAAAGGCCTAGATTTGCTCTTGACGTTGGTGGAGACCAGGACGGACCATGGGAGGGTGGACGGGTAAGGGGTGGGGTGGGGGTCGAGCGTGCACTGAAACAGGAAGTGCAAATTAAAGCGATCAAGCGATCCGTCCTACAACGCTGGTCCCAGTCCAGCCCGGTCCAGCCAGACCCAGAGCTGGTGCCGTTGGCATAAGAGTTCATCCTAACGCAGCTTCCCTCTTCTTTACCACTTATCTGTTCTACAAGGGAGTGCATGCCCAGGCACCTGATTTCCTGTTTGTTTTATATATGTTGTTTTTCTGATGTTGGGACGACTGTGCTGAAACCAAATTTTGTTGTACCAGGACGCTGGTTCAACGACAAATAAAAGCATTCTGACTCTGATTCTGTAAGGGGCTCAGTGCGGGGGGGATTGCGCCGGTCGATCCAGACATGTTGGCCTCCCTCCCCTGGACACAGGTCTGCGCACAGCACCTCGGTCCACTGGGCTTCACGTGTTACTGGTGGGGAATGGATGCAGCTCTATTACTGCATGCTTGGATCGAGGTATTGGTGGGGACAATTCAGTGACTGGCATCACCTCCGTCCCTACGCCCTAACACTTACAGGTATTTTTCAACAATTTAGAAGTTTGCTTCTGTGTTGAAGTTTCTAAACAATTCCCATCTTGCCTAATGTAGATAGCTTCCTGAACGGCCTCTGTTTAGAGAAATTGTGTTTACGTCTCACAGGAATGACCAGCTAATGGCAAGAATACAGCCAAGCCCAAAGTGTGTGTCATTTTAAAACTGGTTCAATCTCCAAAGTTTCATAGCAGTTTGTGCAACATTATTGTATAAACCTTCACACCTCCATCAGTTTCATCTGACTGTTATTCTTAAGGAATTTTATGAGTTTTTACAAGCGTAAACAGCATCAGCAACAAAATGCAGCACAACCAGGGCACCCAGGGGTCATGACCAGCTGGGATTTCTGGCTGTATGGCTGACAGCAGGGCATCCACCAGCAGGTTTGTCCTAAAAACACAAAGTTATCAATACCCCAAGCTGCTGACATCAGAGTCCAACGTTCAAACTACCCCAGACAATGCGTACATACCGTGTTCACATGGACAACGCATGCACGCCGAGCGAAGACGGGACGGAGCAGCAGTCTGCCGGAGGTTCTCACCAGGTTTCCTCCCTAAAAGGCCGCATTCCATAACACCAGACCAGCGGAAGGACGGAGCACAGCGCTACACATCCACACATCGCAGTGCGCTCGTCTATAACAGCACCTGTAGCTCTGTGAAACCCTGTCATCCATCAGAGTGGCTGTCAGCTCCATGACCGTCCGCTGCCCATATACCACCAGTATTATGAGAAAAACAACAGGTCCAGATGAAGTAAGTCAGCCATTGGCACACAACGGTACAATACTGCCACCTACCGCATATACATTTACTTCTATTTTTGAAGCTTTCGAGAACGCGTGAGCAGTGTCAGTTGACGTCACATCCGTAGGACAGCGCGGGAAATACGGGTCAGAAATGCAGCACAGGCTGCATGGTGGCGCAGTTGGTTAGCCAGTCCCTCCAGGAAGTTGCGGGGATTTTTTGTGATTGTTGCGATCTAAAATGACTGATTTTGCGGCACATTTTTATAAAAGTTGCGGTCAAAGTTGCGATTTTTTTCAATCATTTTTAAAATTTCTTTAAGGTTTTATTTGGTTTATATGCACACACAGTTAACCTCTTTACACACACACACACTGTATGCGCTGTTTAATGATAAAATAAAGACTACAAGATGATGTAATCTCCATGACAACACAGCTGACAGCCTGTCTCAGCGTCACTCAGACGTTACAGCGTGAGCGACTTTACTTTCACTTTCAGATTCACCTCAAAGGTTGACTGGTTCATCAGAACGAGTTTAGAAAAGACAAGCGGTTCCTCGTGTTCACTGAATACAAACGTCACGTGGTTAATCGCGTGTTTAAAAAATAAACAACGTTCAAAGGAATTCACGTTAACGCTGACGGTCCGATTTATTTAAAATATTTCTCACAGAATAGCAAATCCGCCGACTCAGCTCACAGTTTAGGACACAGATCAGTTCTTTTTAAATATAGTTTGTCACATTGTCCAAATACGGACATTAAACAGAACTCACCTCGTCTCTTTTATCACTCCTATCAGACCCCAGACCCCGTCTCTCCTCTCTTTTCAGCTAATCTCCTCCATGTTTTGTGGTCAAAAAGTTCTTGTCAAGCGTCGATTTTCATGTCTAATCCACCACGACGTTGTGTTTGGTTCAGAACAGCTGTCCACAACTCTGGTGTCATACTTTAGGAAATTGATTTGCTCGTATTTTAGCCGTAATATCTGATGGAAACCGACCGGAGTTTAGCGGCTCTGAGCTCAAAAACCAGAAGCAAACACAGCTGGAGGCAACGGGATTGGTCAAAATTTACCGGAGTGGCTCTGATTGGTCAGAGAAGATGACGAAATCCGACAAAAACAAAGATGATTGGTCAAATTTGCAGAAAAGTTGTGATGATTGGTGAAAATTGCAAGGCCGCAACTAAGTTGTGGCAAATGGTTGAATTTGCATTAATAGTTGCGATCGCAACACCGCTACTTCCTGGAGGGTCTGGTTAGCACTGTTGCCTCGCAGCAAGAAGGTTGTGGGTTCGCGTCCCGGCTCTGTGGCCTCTCTGCGTGGAGTTTGCATGTTCTCCCCATGCATGTGTGGGTTCTCACCAGGTACTCCGGTTTCCTCCCACAGACCAAAAACATGCCTGTCAGGCTGATTGGGCTGGTAAATTGTCCTTAGGTGTGAGTGGGTGTGTGACTGATTGTCTGTCTCGTTCTGTCTCTGTGTGGCCCTGCGATGGACTGGCGACCTGTCCAGGGTGTCCCCCGCCTCTCGCCCCTTGACCTCTGGAGATAGCCACCGGCTCCCCCCGTGACCCTCTGTGGAGGATGAAGCGGTTTCAGAAGATGGATGGAACTGCAGCACATTTTACAGCCAACAGCCTGTTCAAGGAAATAGAACGATACATGGGTGGTCTCATTCTTTTTAGTTTAAAACGCTTCATCACCCATTAACTTAAAAAAACTGAACATGCATGATTCTTTTTTTAGTCCCTTTAAACAAGCCAAACTTGATCTCATCAATACAGTTTAGATAGATCCAGCCACAAAGTGGATTGCTGCCATCTTTAAACAGTTCCAATCTCCAACATTTTATGATAATTCATTCAAACATTTTTATGAACCTTTTCATTGTTGTTAATGTTGCATTGCATGATTATTTTGGCAGAAATATTAAAGAAATTCCTGCCAGACTTCACTCCTGTAGGTGATTTATTTTGCTACTGCTGCTGATAATTACACCGGTGTATAGTAATAAAACGGATTAGGTTGTAGTGACTGCTTTAAGGCAATGTTGGTGCTAATGTATAGGTTTATTAAATTATGTAGCATGAACTGCTATGATACTTTGGAGAAGAGAGATTTGGTCTTGACACTGTTCAGACTAGTTATTAGCTCATCAGTTCCAAAGGCTAACTCTATTTCTCTGAACAGAAGCCATTCAGGAAGCTATCGACAATGAGTGAGCTCGAATAAGAAAACTTTAGAGCTCATTGTGTAAAACTGTTGTTGGTTGTATGAGTGACACAAAAAGCTTTCTTCTTTGGAAACGGGGCTATATGCTATGTTTTTAATCAGAAGCTTTTATCCAAGTCTTGTCGATATTCAGGCTTCAATACAAAAAGAAACCTTGGAGTAGAGTTTTAAATATTTTTGAGGGACAGAGTGCAAAGAGAACAGGTACAAAAGTGCAAAGTAAGTGCAAGTCAGAGGTGTCAGGGTGTTAGAAGTGTTAAGAGAGGAGGTGGTCTCACAAGTGATGAGTCTAGAATAGATTTTGCAACGTTAAGTGGAATACTATTGTGGAAGCATCAAAAGAACCTCCGCCGAACGCCGGCCCAGTTTTAGTGAACCTGATCAGAAACATAATACTGACACTCTGACTCCTGTGAACCAAATATCTGAGGATACTATTCCCCTTCCCTCATCCTCTACATGTGTTTCTCTCTCCAGCTCGCCCACCCATGACTCCCCGTTTCTAATAACAGCAGTGTGATAGTTAACTGGTGATGGAGTGGAGCTGCAGTGGTGTGGCAGGGGCTGATTTGGTGGCAGTCACAGCTGAAAGGCTTTTATCCTGCGAGGTAGAAAGCACAAGGATGGACATGCTCAGGGACCCCTGAGAAACACACACACACACACACACAGAGAGCGAGAGAAAGGAGAGAAGTCTTTTAAAATGTCCAAGACGATGGGGAGGAAAAAAATTAAAAGAATCTGACACTGAGGGGAAAAGACCTCAGGATGAGTTACTGCACAAAGCTAGGAAATAAGTCGCTAACACTTTTTTATTATTATGTAGAAATATTTTCAGCCTTCTACAGGTCTAATGGTCAGATCAATGGAGCTCTTTAGAGTAGTATTTAATATTGTTTCAGGTCAAAGAAGTGAAGCAGACAAACTCCCAGAGCAGAACTCAGAATGTTGTACAGTGCTGGGTCTGAATGCATGAGCAGGCTAATTACAAACACTGAACTGAGACGTAGATCACGGGTTAAAGAGGGTGAAACTACACAAACAGTCCAACCTGTGAAACCAGTTATCTGGCGATTGCAGAATTCATTCTCATTATTGGTTGTTAGCAGTCTGAGGTCATCCTTTTAACACTTGTACAGAAGGTAAATACATGATTACACAAATAATGAGGTGAGAAATGATTAGCCTGGTAAGGTAGTGAGATAGGGCAGGAAAACATGGATTCATCAAAGATAGAATACAAATGTCAGACTAAAGAGATTATTAAATGAGTTTTATAACATGAAACAGACAACATTTTGGACAAAGCCATAGTAATTCTGTAAAAGAGTACAAATGAGCCTAAAAATGATGATATAATTATTAGTTATTGACATTTAACTCCTTGAAAGAGCTACCTTTATTTTTGGCTTTCGAGGTTCACCTTACTGTCTTCCACTAATCCGGGTCTGGGTCATGGGGGCATCATCTCTGGTAGTTAAACCCAGACTAGGGGTGTCCCGATATTGATATCGATATCGGAATATCGGCTCCAAAAATACGATATCGGATTTATCGGACTGCATCAAAAATCTCCGATATCAGCAGGAATTGTAGTCGTCCTTTTAGTTAACCAACTATCATTTGTTTTCGGCTTTTTATTAAAGTTATGTTTATTTTGTTTGTACCGTTTTTTATGGTCACTAAGAGCAATGATCTCATTCTTTGGGCAGTGGATGAAACTCTGAACACTCAAATTGAAGCAGTTGGTCATTTTTTCTTATGTATTATATCGGATTGATATCAGTATCGGTCAATACTGAAGGCTGCAATATCGGTATCGTATTGGAAGTGAAAAAGTTGTATCGGGACATCCCTAACCCAGACTGTTCTCTCCTCAGACACTTCCACCAGCTCACCTTCAGGAAGGTGTCTGCATCCTGGTCTGATGCCCGACCCGCCTCAGCTGGCTCCTCTCTCCGTGGAGGAGCAGCAGTTCTACTCCAAGTCCCTCCCAGAGGTCCCAACTCCTCACCATATCTTAAAGGCCCAGTCCAGACACTGTGCTGATGCGGCTGAGAAACAGTGGTCTAGATCAGTGGTTCCCAAATGTTGGGTCAGGATCCCACTGTGGGTCCTCCTGAAACAACAAATGGGGGTCCTGAGATGTTTCCAGAACTGAAAGTGAATTTTAAATCCTTGCTAAAACCATAGGTTTGTCCTAATTGTTGAATGAACCTGGTATAATAGTCGTAGATGTACATTATGTCCTGGTTTATTAGCAGTGTTTGTATCATTTCCAGGGATGGTTGGGTCAAGAGTCTCTGCCACTGGTATTTTGTGAGTCAGAAACCAAAATGTTTGGAACCATTGATCTAAATGAACCAAGAGACTCCTGTCCTGTCTGCCAAAAAGGACCTAAACCACTTTAGTGCAATACTTTGAGGTAGGACCTCCCCCAACCCGGACTTGGCAATCCACCCTTTTCTGGTTGAGAACCATGGCCTTGTATTTGGAGGTGCTGATCTTCATCCCAGCTATGAGCCCCCCAGCAAGAGCTGAAGAATAGTTCAATAAAGCTAAGACCACATCATCCGCAAAAAGCAGAGACGAGATTCTCCTGTCACCAAACTCAACACCCTCCACACCACGGCTGCTCCTAGAAATCCTGTCCATAAAGGTTCTGAACAGGACCGGTGACAAAGGGCAGCCCTGGAGGAGTCCAACCCTCACTGGGAACAGGTCCGACTTACTGCTGGTCACACTCCTCTGGTACAGGGACTGAATGGTCCTTAACAAAAGACCATCCACCCCGTACCCTGGGGACATGGTCATGAGCTTTCTCTGAATTAAATCCTCAAAATGTGGATTGGTTGGGCAAACTCCCTAAGACCTTCACCCTGTCAAGGGTACCCTTCGTTCAAAGTCAAAGAACAATATTTTAATAATAATAAAAAAGAAGCATGGCATACTAAAGCCAGATACAACCAACAAACGCAAAATGAACAATGAGAAATTGTTTATAAAACGTAGAATAAATCTACTTCCTGTCAGCCTGATAAACGTTTGCATGAATACAATCAGAGCCCAGTGTAACCGATCTAATGTCTGTATCCTTCAGTTTAATGTCCACTTTCTTTGTTTCCCTCCAAGTAGTTGGTTTTGGGATTTTTTGACTGAATTGTACATCAATAAAATTCACAGATTTTTGCATCCCAGCCAACACAAACATGCACACTGCCACTGCGGGACACATGGAGTGGAGCTACTACAGTGTTTCCTCCTCGCTGGTTTGACTATGGCACTTATCTGCCTACTGCAGAGAGAAGAGAGCAGATAGCACACAGATGAGCTCTGCTGCCAGTGTGTGTCTGGGGATGAGTGTGTGTGTGTGTTGTTCCTCTGTACTCCCATACCTGCCTGTGTGTGTATTTGTATGTTTTCATACAAATATGTGCTATGCATGCATGTGTGCATTTGCCATTCAGTGTGCTGCAGGAGTGTGTTTGTCTCCTTTTACGTTTTCCACTTATCTTGACATGCAAACCCCTCTCTGTGAAGGTGTGAGATGTGAGTAGTGGCGTCTGACTGAGAGGAGATTTGAGATGCAGTAATATTCAGGTTTGGCATCACTCTTTTTCTGTGGGATTAACCTCAGATGGAGGAGATCTGCCCTGCAGACGGTTGACAAAGGTGAAGTTATGTATGATACAAAGGTTCAGCTAACACATACCACATTGAAGCTCAATGTGTCAGAAACTTAGAGGAGAGGAAGTCGTTTTCCCATCCATAAATCTATATACGATGTAAATATTTGTCTAAATAATCTGCAGATACATCATGAAGTGAACGGCATGTTTTACTTTCTTTCAGGTTCCATTTCTAATATAAAGATCTGAGGTAAATCCCTTGTATGAGTGAGCAAACTGGGTGTATTTGGCTTATTTTGACGCTTTTTTATTAAGGAATACGAAACTTTAAATATTCATCTTTTTGTTACAAAAAAAGAAACTAATACACAAAAGAGTGGCCGTGTCTGAGAGAAAGAGAAGGAAGTAATACATTCTGAAACGTATTTGTGTTGTCAAATCCCTGTGGGTACATACCTCTATTGTGTGTGCCTGAGAGAATGTGTGCATGTGGAAGAAAAGAAGAAAACCAGCAGAGATGGACTGCTTTGGGTCATCCGTCCATCTGTCCAGCCAATGGTCAATTTGGAGCCAGAGAATAGAGGCATTGAGTCAGGTAAATGGGTGGCAGCCACAGGAAGTCAGTGTGTATGGGTTCATGTGAGTGTTCACCCAGACTGAAAGGCAACGGTAAGTCGGACCAACTCTATCACTGTGGATGAATGAGAACACCAACGGATGATGAATGGACGGGGAAAGAGACGGGAATGGGAGAGGAGAGGTGGACGAGGACGAGAGACGGCTGGAGGTTATCTGACCACTGAGGAAGAGCAGGGAACACTATTATACATCAGTACACAGTCAATAGTACTGGGCTTCAACAGATAGCTTAGGGATTCAGGACTTTATTTAATAAGAATGGTTTTAAATTAACAAAAACTAACTTTTCTGCATTTCAGTTTTTATTTATACAAGAATACTAACTGAAATGTAAAAAACACACAGAGGAGGAAAAAATGGCTGACATTTTCCATGATTATATTTAAAATAAGAATACATTAGAAGACAAGGTTCGTTGGCAGTAAAAACAACAAATTTCAACAAAGAAAAGAGAAAGACGGTTGTAGAGTTAAACTGAGATCATTAAAGCCGCTTACTCATTAGTACCCGCTCTACTCGGTTTGATAGTATCAGCTCCCCCCCGCTCGGTCGGGATGATTCTTCACTGTCTTCTCAGGAACGCGGAAGCGACCGAGCAGATGGGCGGCACCTTAAAAGTGCCGCGAAAATGTGGCGGTGGGGGAAATCCGTGACGTCACACACGAGCGCCAGTCCTTGATAAACAAAAAGCATTTGTGAACGGACTACCGGATCACACAGACGGCGAAAACACTGGATAACCTCGTGGAAATTATAATTATTGTAATTATTATACTCCAGTTGTGTCTGGAGCTCATGGGGAACCAGCTCCGTGAACAGCATGAAATAATGCGTCACATGATGCAGGAAGTCGTTCAGCTGATGCAGCGGGTCTGAAGACGCAAGCCAAGCCTGTAGGTAAGCGTGAGACTTCAGCCGGCCAATCAGTCCGCAGTGTAGCCCAGAGGAGTGGCCCCGCTCGGACCATCGAGGAGCAGGGTCGAGACAAAGTATGGGCTCGGCTCTGAAACCGGTGGGCCGTATGTGAAAGGTTAGAACCGGGCCGAGTAGAGTAGAGCGGATACTAATGAGAAAACGGCATAAGGTACTGAAACCACAAGATTGTTTGGAAATATATGTGAATGTTGGAGAAAAGTATGATTTCATGAGCAAGTTTGAACTTCCTTAAGATAAAAACAAAGAGTGAATTATCAATGCTGCAATAAAGCACATGGCTTCATGATCATTAAAATATGTACACATGTACACATTAGTCTAGCCTTGATTGTTTCTACAACTACAGAAAGTCCATCAGTGTAAAAAACAATAACACAAATCGATGTGTAGGAATGTTTGAAACTTGAGCAGTGATTCACAGCTGATGGCAGAAGAAGCACACGATCAGTTTGATTAAGGATCACTCTGCTGGAATGACAGCCTCTAAATAACCGTGGATGTTTTTGCTCTTCTGTGTGGCTATCTGCCTCTCTCAGCTCTACGGCCTCAACTCGCATCTCCCCTCATTTCCCTCTCTTCCTGCGGGGTGTTCATCTCTGTCATCTCATCTCTTTTCATTTCTCTTCTCATCTCTCTCTCCCTCCCACCTCAGGGCCACTCCAGTCTAAATGGAGTGATTAGTCTAAAGTGGGTGCTGTCAGTGAGATCATCCTAAGATAGAGTCCTATCTGGAATGACCTGAGCCGACAGCGGACCAGCTCCAGAGAGACTGAGAGAAAGAGAGACACTATTAAATGTTCTATTTGTGACAGCCGGCTCAGGGCTGTGCCACGGTCGTGGCTCTCTTCAAAGCTCCATCTAGACCCAACAACAGCTTCCAGCTGTGTCCATGTCACCTGGTTTCTCTCTGTTGAGTTAATATAAGAGTTAAAAAAAACAAAAAGAGGAAGAGAGGAAAGAGAGATGAGGAGAGGGTTCAAGTAAGGTGCTGCTTAGACAACCTGTAATTAAAAATAAATACAGTTCTACAGCCGCCTTGTGTCTCTTTGCTTCTTTTTACCTGATCAAAAGGTGATAAAACATTGAGAACCTGTGTCTAAGTTAACATCAGAGGGTAGAAGAGTCTATTAGCCCCTTCACCGCCGATTTAAACCCACTGTGGTCTCCACCATCTGGCTGGATCACAGCAGATCTGAAAAACCTCCTTAGTGTGAAAGCAAGATGATGCTACGCTCTTAGGTAATCACTAATGGTTTTCCTTTGATGCAGAGATCACACCTGCATCTCTGAGACGTTCTGCACCCTCACCATGCTCACCAAGGTTCCTTCAGCAACCCCACACCAACAGCTCCTAAACTGAGCCAGCGTGCTGCTACCTGCTAAAAGACGCCATGATGGCGTCAGAGCCTTCAGGCACTGGGCCAGTCGGGCACTTCAGGACACTTTACACCACAAAAGTCACCATCACAACATGAAAACATATAGAAGAAGACTGCGTGCCATTTTGCCCTTTAGAAAATATCACATAAATAACAAGAATTAAATCAACAAATAAAGCTCTTAGCTAAGTGTAGCCACCATCATGTAATTCTGATTGACCTGATCACTTTCATCTTAACGGGAACTCTGACTGAAGAGACATTTTGCTCTAAATATGTTGCAAAGTATCTCCGATACATGAAAACATAGTTAGCAGTTAGCAGCTGCAGCTCGGTAACTAAATCACTCAAAAAGACTTCAAACTGCAGCGGTGGTTTGTTTTATGGAAGCGACGTTCACTGAAGGGCTTTTTATTTGTATCTTAGTTTTAGTGTGAATTTGTTGTTTCATAGTAGCTGAAGACAGATCAACGCTGGACCGGTGTTCTGACTGGCTGTTACAGCAGCTGGACCGTAGAGTAACACTGACTGTAAACATGAATAAACTGGAAAAAAACCCGTCTCTGATCGTTTCCCCGTGGTTATTATTTAGATACATTTATTTTCTGAAGACCGCTGGCCGTTGCCGTTCTGTCCGTCTGTCACGGTGTGAGGAAATAGACTGCTGCTGCTGTCGGAGGAGGAGGAGGAAAAAGAGAAAAAAACATCGGTAGCTTCTTGCAGCTGGGATGAGTTTGTGTGTAACATTTTAACAGCATTATTATTTTTACGTGGGCTGCCTCCTTTGACTTCAGCTATTGTTAATAATTAATAATTGCTGTAAGCAGCTGTGTGAACAAGCGATGCAACCATAGACATCATTCGGATGCAACCATGTGACGTCACTACCCAGGACGCTTTGGGAAGTAAAAAACAATGGCTGCCTCCTGCTAAATCATTTTTCTTTAAATATTACTTTAAGGGAAAGCATTTGGCTTGTTTTTCTGCCACATGTTGACTTATGACATCACAATGAATGTTTTAGGGCAAACTTGTCTCTTCAATCGGGGTTCCCTTTAACGGGGCTGCTTTATGATTTGTGAGAATAGTGTTTCATCTTGCACCTTTAGATGGAACAGGAGCTTTCAGACAGGTTTGTCTTTGCTGATTCCACTAGTAAGAGATATTTATGTTCCTTCATTTTCACCTGGTGGATCAATGTAGATGGGTGCAGCACACCCATGATGCATAGTCTCCACTCTGTAATCCATTTCAAATGGTACTGGGATGGCAGAAACAGGGAATAAAGTGAAGTCTTCAGGCAGGTCTTGTGCTAAAAAATGCATCATGCTGGTTCCAACACTAACAGCATTCTAAGATGTTGTGGTCATGTTAGCAGTGTGTTGCATTATTTCTTCACATTAATTTAATTTAATGATTTTTAAAACATCTGATCACTGCCTATCCCTAGGAGAGTGCAAATTGTGGCAGCGTTCATCTCCAAGCAAACAGCAGGACCAAGGTAAGGGTTAGGACAGGACTAACAACAAACACATTAATGAAATAAATCATGACATATGGTCATAACTACATATGGAGGCTTAACGATTAGAGGTTTTAGGACCCAGCCTGTCTTTTTCCTCCACACACGCACATGCAGACAGCCACAAGGACAGAGGGAGAGTCACAATAGGCTGCAGAGGGCAGCGGCTGACAAAAGCCATTTCATCATGAGTTAACCTCAATCACAAATTAATCTGTCACAATAGCTTCCTAATCACATAATCTGCAGAAATTATTCAGGAGACACCTTTAAATTATGATTGCACATCTGGGGGGGGGGGGGGGGGGGGGGGATTAACACACAGGAATGAAATGTGTTTGTGCAGCAGCAGCAGCTTTGTCCCCATAAAGCTGATGTACTGCAGAACACACACACACACACACACACACACACACACACACAGTGTCAAGGTTTGTCTGTACTCTTTGTCAAGTGCTCACAACAATGATGTGAAAAAACTGTCTGTGGGATGCATTGCTGTGTTGTGTGTGGCAGCATGGTTTGTGTCAACGTGGAAGCCATTCCTCCCACTTGACAACACAAAACTGCTCAAATCATGACAGTGTTAAAACACTCAACAGAATGTATGATCTTGCGGTTACACACCTACTCACTGACAAAAATACACTCCGACGCAGAGCTCTGTTGAACAGACGTATGGGCAAACTGGGTGGTCAACAACTTCAGCACCAAACAGCTGATATCTGAGTGTGTGTACTGAGTAACATTGTGCCAGAGAGAGATAAGTTTCCCTTCCTATGCATTTCCTCCTGCAGTCATCCAAATCATGTGTATGCTGAGCGTCTAAAACTGGGCTCTTCAGTTAAACAAGGTGGGATTAAGGGGAAAGGATAAACTTTCAGACGGAAGCAGAGAGAGAAAACCCATCTCGTATGCATTGAAAATTTCGTCTCCACTGCAATTATTCAAGAGCTGCTGTTTGCCAGAGAGGGTTGAGCAGCAGAAGAGGCAGTGAGAAGAGTCAGATGGTGGATTAACTGGAGGTCAGATGGCGTGGGCAGGTATCACAGCTTACCGAGGCAGTGAATTCAGAATGCCAGGACAAGAATATATCTGAGTGAGTGAGTGTGTATGTGGGTGGATGAAATGAGTAGAAGATAAAGAAATAAAGAGTATGTACATAAGAGGGACTCGACTGCTCGCACAGATAAAAAGTGTCGGTAGGTAATGAAACACTGGTGAACTGAAGAGGAGAGAGGCGGAAAAGAGACGGGGGTCGAGCTTCAGAGGGGAGAGGAAGAGGATAAGGAAGAAATGAAGTTTCAACTTCCAGCAGTGATAAAAGATCAAATTCATACTGCAAATACTCCAAATACCAGGCCAAGTACAGACTTCATGTCTGGTGCATTGCTTTAATTTAAGGGGTTAGAGACCTCAACAGTAAGGCACAACATGGTAAAGGAAAGACGTTTTATTTGTTTCCATCAAATATTCTATAACTTCTCTATATCTGGTCAACTGAAACAATACGTTTAATTCATTTCTGATGATTGTTTCTTTTCATTTTATGATTCTAAGTGTTGTGGGTTTTATTTGGAAAAAATCCTAATTTTATTTTGAATGAAACCGGAAGTGGTGTGATACATTTATTTGAGGTAGCTTAGCATCGCTAAGTAGCCAACAGAACACACATCTGTTTCCTCGTGAGTTGAAATGAGTAGAAAAAGGTATGAAAACCTGGTTGTTTTGCTCTAAAGCTAAAAAATGATTTAGTCAGTGATGTAAAGCTTTAGAGAGTGGAGAACCATCAAGGAGCACTTTTTATGTCTTGACTTCTGTTTGAAACTAAAGCTAGCTCTCACATGTTCCCACTGAGTGTGTGTGTGTGTGTGTGTGTGTGTGTGTGTGTGTGTGTGTGTGTGTGTGTGTGTGTGTGTGTGTGTGTGTGTGGAGATGCTGCAAAGCAACCATGCTAACATTTAGCAGTATATTGTATGTTTTTATTTACATTAGTTATTGTGCAGAATGTGATCTCCTGAGGAGCATTATTTGATGTGTAGCGTTATCAAATACGCCATACGCTGACCTCCGACCCGGTAGACCATCACAAAACACTACTCCATCTTTTTCCCAATAACTTGGATTATAATGGATCTTTATTATGTTTTAACCTGAATCAACACTCCTCCAAGGTTTCAGTCGTGCCGGAAGAATCCACCGGACGCTCTTTCATAATAATAATAATAATATAAACTTAAAGACTCCTGGTGTCTCTTCCTAAAATGACACTTTAACCTGTTACAGAAAAATCTTAATGTGATTAATGCACTTTCTCTTACAGCACTAAGAATGTTTGATCCAGTTTCAGTATTATTTTCATATTTCTACTGTGCTAAAAGTAAAAACCAGTATTATTCTTATTAGCTGGTATCTTTGACCTTAAAGGCTCGAATCATGTGACCTTAATGGTGTCATCCGATTGGCCCACGTATCATTAGCTCCATTTTAGTCTCCCTCTAGCTGACCCACAGGTTAGTTCTCATCAACCCTCGATGAGTCACGTCTCAGCTGTTTTTCTAAGCTACACAGCTGAATCTGTCAGAGTCCATGATCCACTATTTCCCCTGAGGAAAGACAACATCCGTCTTTGCTCGTACCAACATGGGGACTCCAGCCATTGATGCTTCAAACCAGCCATGGCTCTGCTAATCACCCGGATCCCGGACGCAGCTGGGCGCCAATCGGCGACTGGACAGTCCCCGAGGGCCAGGACGAGTCGAAGGGGAGGTCATCCGCTTCCCCACGGGCTTCTCCACTCTGCCAGGCTACGATCCACTGGGACCGGTGCAGTCGGTAAGAGACCCGAGCTGGTAAACAGAGGCCTGTTTATAAGCTAAAACTAGCTCACTCCAACACGTCCACTGATCCACCAGTAGCTCCCCTTCATTCACTCCTTACACTAAATTAACAACCCTAGTCTAAACATCACAGACTCAGCCGTTAATCTCAAAGTTTAACCAACTTAGAACACAATACCGCCGTGTTTAAACAGCTTACTCTTTGCCCTACCTCACTGTTAAATGTTTGTACTGTCGTCAGCTTTTGTTAATAAATTCCAAAGATTTATTCACGGCTCTGGCTTCAATTCATCAACCAAGAGGTACGTAAATTAACTCACTGCTATTAGATGAACCTAGTCTTTATCCTGTGAAATTAATCTCAGCTATAACAAAGGTGTCAGGCTCAGAGAAGCCACATAAATCCTAAGTAGACTGAATAATTTACAGAAGGTGGGTACTATAAACTCAAACGGTTTATTCTACTACAGATGGTTTGAGTCAAAACTCAAAGTAATTTATCTGGTAGTGTTAAGACAAACACTTAGTGAAGTGTCCAGTCACCTGCCTCCATGTGACTGAGAACTGAGGCCATGTCTAGTAGAGAGGGAAAATACCTGTTTCAGGTTATTCCAGGTCATAAAAGCAGCAAAGCTGTAATTTATGCTACTTTTGTTAAATTAAAAACAATATATGTCATTTATTTTATTTCAAATCTAGAATCCATGTGTCCTCTATAAATGTGTAAATTCATTGGTAAAATGAATACCATACTTTCACTTTGTTTATTTATTTGGCAGACGCTTTTACCCAAAGCGACGTACAACCATTAACCTATCAGGCATGTTGTGATCTGTGGGGGAACCCAGAGGAAATCCACGCATGCATGAGGAGAACACGCTAATTCCACACAGAAAGGCTGCAGCCGGGATTCGAACCTGCAACTTTCTTGCTGCGAGGCAACAGTGCTAACACCATGCAGCCCAATACTTTACTGTCATTATAATTAGTTAAAATGTTTTATTCTAACATTGGGATTTAGCTGTAATAACTACAGTTAACTGTTATTTCCATTCTGAGAAGATAAGTTCATGTTCTACAACACTTAACGGAACCTCATTACATGTTAATGCATTAGAACATGGACTGTTCTCTAAGTGCAGGTCAGGTCTTTTTTCAACGTGTGGAAAAGTGACGCTCCAGCGTTGTGTCCATTATTTTATTGTTGTTTGAAGTTACAGTTACTCTTCTTCATTGTGCCGGTGTGACTGTGTTATTGTCAGCTCGGTTAGTGACGTGTGCAGACCCTGAGGTGGGTTACACCTGGAGAACACAGGATGTTTGGGCTTCAGAACATTTGTGTGACTTTTGTCCAAAATGTGCCTCTGAAGGTGGTGTAGTTTAGGACTTTACTGAAGAGATTTGAGAAGCATCAGTGTCTTTAACCATAGCTGAACAGGAACTTTATGAAGTACATTTGAAATATATTTAGTTTAAATTCAGGAAATACATCAACATATGTTCTAACATCAGTAGGTTTTCAGTTACAGAATCTTTATTACCAGGTAATCTGCTAATTTATTGAAACTTTCTATTTGAAGAAAATGGTTTGACCGTTTCATTTTGCCATATGTTAAAAATAATGTAATATTTTATATAGTTTGGTAGTTTCTGAGTGACTGTACACATTCTGATGAACACATGATCATTCAGTGCCTCAGACTGTTTTTCAGTGTATGAATGAATGAACAGAGGAACTCCCCCCTAAATACCAAGACTGAACATAAATAAATAGGATCACATGAAACTCTCTGACTCAAGAGACACAAATACAACAGCCCTTTCACTTCACAAGCTGAAAAAGATCACACTTTTATTTTTATTTTGCATAAAAATATTTTATGATTGCACACATGACAGCAACAGCTGAACACTAAACATCGTTTTTGGCAGGAAACGCTCTCCCTTGTTAGTTAATCAGGTTGCTCTTGCTGCAGGCTTGCCTCTAAACATACAGAGACTACACCCCCTTGACGCTAAAAGCCTGACTTAGTCCTGTTAAATTTTGTATGGTGCTAATGTTTCACAGCCTGGCACAGATTGGCAACTCATATTCTCATGGGTGGAGTGTGGGTGACGGTAACAGAGAGGAGCGGGGGGGGGGGGAATGTCTCGTTTTAGATGCAACATTCTTCTCAGAATTATATATGTTTTACTTTCTGGTCTCTTTCAGTCATCAGCAGGATGCCCTCATTCATTTTACTGCAACAAGTAAAAAAACATTTTAAAAACCACTCACACATTAACTTTTCAATAAAGAATGCTGAAGGAACTTTGGAAAGTTGTCACAAAAAGGAAGATATTTTATACTTTCAGGACCAGAGTGGTCATAAATCACTTTTATATTGAGAAACAATAGAAAGCATTATCAGTCAATGCAGGAGCTTTAAAATCTAACCCTTAAAGTTAAATAAAAGATTATATTCAGACATCATTTATGAAATAATAAACACGAGTACAACTATGTAGCATTTTCAAATATGCTATCACCTCTGAACTCTGACCCCTGTTGACCATCACAAACAATAATCCATCTTTTTCCCAATAACTTGGAATACAATGACTCTTTATTATGTTTAACCTGAATCAACATTCTTCCAAGGGTTCGGTCGTGCCGGAAGACTCCACAGGACTCTCTTTAGTTATAATAATAAACTTAAAGACTTTTTGTGTTGCTTCCTAAAATGACACTTTAATTAAACTGTTCAGAAATGTCTTAATATGATTAATGCATTTTCTTCCACAGTATTATGAATGTTTGATCCAGCTTCAGTATTATTTCATATACATACTTTGCTAAAAGGTTAAATAAGTATTTTTAATACTCCCTTCATGAAGGTAACTGTCGTTTTAAAAATCTGAGTCATGTGACCTTGTTAAAACTCTCTGATAGGGCCACGTAGTCACACATCTCCCATAACTGCCTTCCACAGCCCGGAAGTGCTGAGTTCTGGTGTAGACACTGATCAGACAAGACCTGCTAGCCGTCAGCCTCTACACAGCTAAGCTATTTCCTAAGCTGCTGGCTCTCCCCTGTACGGGTACCATCAGCCCCATTGAGCCGATGACTGATCTTTTCCCCTGAGGTCCGACACACACGTCCGCCTCTCTCCACGACATGGGGAAAGATGACACTGCTCTGTTAGCTCACCCTGCTAACCCCCAGCCGAGATGGATCTTCTGACTGCTGTATCCAGGACAAACCCGGTCGCCCCGAGGCGGCGCAGCCCCCCAACGGGCTCCCGATGGTTGAGAAGGAGTTCCACCTTCCAGCGGTCGTGCACCCACACCGGACTTGATCCACGGAACGCCAGTTAAGTAGAAACCCTCTCTGGTAAAGCTGACAGGCCTACTTTGATAAAGCTAACACTCCACGTAGCTTACCATAAGTAACTCCTCCATTCAATCCTTAATCTAAATTAAACCACTCTAGCCTAAACATCACAGGCTCAGATTGTTAAAACTTCTTTTAAAGCAGCACTGGACAGTTTTTAACACTTTAAGTTAGAGCATTAAAATTGATCTCAATGATTATTTAGTTAGAAACTTGACCAGTTTCATGTTTGACAGCACTCTGCTGCCCTCTACTGGCCAGATACAGCACTAGACAGTTTTGAGCCTCGGCCCGTACCTCCAGCATGATGTCACTTTTTGCTTTACGGCAGAACCGGTCTAAGAACGCTAGGGGGAGGACATCTGCCGAGGAGGAATTGTTTCAGCAAGTATTTCAAAGTTTAACCAGTCTGATTATTAACCAGATGTTGAAATATAGTAGAAAATAATGTTATGAAAGATTTTCTCAACACCACCTCACAGATAAATAAATCTATAAATAATTCAGTCCGAACCTGACGAGACCTGAATCTCTCCGCGAGCTGACTCGAGCACGGTGACGTTGGAAGGTAAAAACAACAAACCAGAGTGGGGGATGATTATGAAGTGGCCCGAACGCATATATCATTTTTTTTCTAGGTGATATCAACCATGGGTGATATCACCTAGAAAAAGGATATTTGCGGCCCGGACTGAACAGCGGAGGCTCCACGCGCTCTTCACCGGCTCAGTGCCTCCAGCTGCAGCTCGGCTGACACGCAGACCCGAGGCCGAACCAGCCGATGTCATCCAGCAGCTACTCCTGTGTTCATCTCTCCTACACCGTCCGACCTGATAATCAAAGCCTTCCTCTACAACACCTCACAGGTAAATAAATACGTGAAATTATTACCTGAAAGCTGTCGCAGAATGGGCTGGAAATATTTCAGGCGTGAGATGATTTACGACAGTTAAAGTGAAACTTTCAATCGTAGCCTCCTAGTGCCCCCTACTGGTTAAAAGTCGCTCAGTGCTGCTTTAAGATCAACTTAGAACACTTAACATCGTGTTGACAAATGCTAAAACACTGCTACCTCTTGCTTATCTGTTGTACTGTCGTCCGTCCTTTTTATATTAAACTTGTAAAGTCTATTCCGATTCAGACTTCCCTTCGTCAATTTTAAAATACATAATCTACTCCCTGTAATATCAGCAGAACCTAGAGTTCCTGTAAACACGGTAAGTGAAAGCTTCAGAGGACCTCCTCTGTGTCAGACAGACAAAACTTACGAGTGTTTCTACAGAAGTGTGTGCAAGTTATAAACTAAAAATAGAGTTTATAAAACGCTACAACTAGAATGTTTGTATTCTGAAATATTTGGAATTTTACTGTCATTTTATTTTTCACTAGCAAAGTTTATTGTTGTTATTGTTGTTGTTATGTCATAAAACACATTCTTAGGCTCTAAAATCATCAATCATGTTGGTTCTGTTTTGTGAAGCACTTTGTGATTTTTTTTCTGTGAAAGGTGCTGTATAAATAAACTTTACTTTACTTACTAAAATAAGCAGCATCCTAATGTCTTCCCTTGTGTTGACTAGCAGTAAAATCCGTCCATCTCACATTTAAAGCTCCATTTCCCGTCATGTCTGTAATTTATTCACTAAATGTTGCTCCTTGTGGTCATACTTTTGTCCACTCCTCTCATAGAATGCTTTGAGTCAAACATTTTTACAAATTTTCCTTCTTGAGTCCAACTTTCTGTCCACAAAAGAACAAAAACCTCCCTTCCATGTCTTTATCTTTCTCCTGCTCTTCCTTCCACCCATTCCCTGTATGACATGTCCTGTTAGCATTAGTGAGGCGGCTAACTGGAAAACCATCTGCTTCGTGTCCCTCTTTAGCCCATTACATGGCTGTCTGACTAAAGCACTCACAAGGTGTGTGCGAGACAAAAACACAAAGAACGTAAAGCAGCTGAATAACAGTAAAGTATAAAATACTGTATGTCTTGAATGTTTCACGAAACAACTGTTAAAGCGTTGTATGAGGATCCATCTGGCTGGGAAAGTGCACGTACAAGTGTTTCTGTATCAGTGTGCGCTGGATGAAACATCTCTGTATAATGGGACAGCGGGATCTTGACAGTGTTGATTTGGGAGCCCCATAGGGTGCCGGCATCAAACCCTCACAACAGCTGACAAACACACACACCGGGGGGAGGTCTTCATCAGGAAAAGGTGCCTTGTTTTTACCAAAAACTAAATCCCATCAAGTGATTAGACACAGCACAGTTGCAATGGAGACAGGTGGGAATGGCAACAGATGATGAAACGGGGCTTCCATCAAGAAATCACACACCACACACATCAACAAGTCCCCTATGCAAGGACGCCACAAGGCTCTCAATCAAACACCAAACATGCAACAAACGCAGAGGGAAGCCATCAGGAAATCAGCAGCCAATCAGAATAATTTGACCGGCACGATGGAAGGTCTGTCAGCCACTGAGACCACAAGAGATCCCCGTTAGCACCACACACACACACACACACACACACACACACACACACACACACACACTGGCCTTGCTCCTCTTCTGAATGTGTATTCAAAAACCTACTACTCAGTCAAACTGCTCACTCCCATGTTCAGTGTGTCTGACCGCACCGTCACACTCATGCATCTGTGTATGTAATCTGTGCTTAGCCGTCCTTAGACATGAATATGAATCTGGTGATGTGTCAGTCAAACTAGCAGCTCCCTGGCCATTTCCACGAGATTCGATTTAGAGGGCTGAGGTATATTAGGTCCTCAAACGGAGGAGAGAGGGTTTAACTGAGATGAACGTAGCAGGAAACAGGAAGGTGATGAAGGTCTGATCAGAGAGTGGACTCTAGTGGGTGCCGTCACTCTGAAGAACACATCTGATTCAAAGGGCACAAAAACCAGGAAACACCACTGATTGTGTCAAACAACCACATTCACTCATTCATACAGAGCTTCGTACTGAACACACTGGGGATATTTAGCTTGGTTTCGGTCTGGTCTACGTCCTGACTCACAGGTACCCAAAAAAAAAGCAATACATTTTCAATAAAATCACTAAACAGGCTAAGATATTGTTCAAAAAAGTGCACAACGAGCTGTCTTTTCCTCACACAATAAAGAGAAATTCATATTATAGTGAAGAATACCAAATACAGTTGCTAAAATTGTAAAAACATTGAATAACACTTTACGAAATAGTAAGTTCTTGCAACTTTTAAACCAGGGGTGCCCAATACGTCGATCGCGATCGACTAGTCGATCTTGAAGGCAGTACTAGTAGATCGCCAGCAACCGCTAGCGCCAGCCCGTAGCAAAATCTGTCGCTTCACCCAGTCGCGGTAAAACTCAGTCCCCCGCTCCGTCCTTTCACCACACACACACACACACACACACACACAGCTGCTCCTCAGGCGCAGCACACCGAAACGAGGCACCGTTTCACATCACGTGAGTCGGTTCTCAGTCGGTACCTACCCATCCCTACTCCTATCCGAAAAGAAAAACCAGTATCGAACCGGAACCGAGCTCGAATCCCTCAAAACGAGGCAGAAATCTCCAGACCGTGAGTCAGTTTGAACACTGCGAAAAATGATTCTCTCATCCAGGTGTTTCCACGTGTTCAAAATCTTTTATTATTAATATTTTAAGACAATACCCTTTTGAAATTGTACATAAAAACAAATAAAATAATAAAGTACTGTATTTTAGGGTCTGTCCAGTTTTAGTCAGGGGTATTTTTTTTTTTTCAACTGTTTTCAATTGAAATGCTTTTTTTTTCATAAATTAAAAAAGCTTGAGTTTATAATATTAAAGTTCAGGTCTATTATTTGATTGTCCCCCAATAAAATTATTTTAAATGAAAAAATGGCTTTTTATGGTAAATTGTATTGTTAGTATAAAGTGCAATTAATTGCAATTAATTAGTTACAAAAGCTGTAATTAATTCGAGTCCCACCACTAATATATATATATATATATATATATATATATATATATATATATATATATATATATATATATATATATATATATATATATATGTATGTATACTATGTGTATACACACACACACATAATATATGGTAGATCTTTCGGCGCTGCTCAATGTAAAAGTAGCTCACAGGGTGAAAAAGTGTGGGCACCCCTGTTTTAAACGTTCAAATGCAACATCACCTATCTATAGCTAATATTTGTGATTCGGTTGCATTTTTAGTAGAAGAATAAGCTCCCGCACATTTTGATCTGCAATATCCTGCTAGATCAGTTAAACAGCTGTCTGACAACCAAACACCAGCTTGACTTGGGATATACACACACACACACACAGTATATACATAATATGTATCATATAACTCTCTTCAGTAAATAAAAATACTATATATAACCTGTATAATTTAGAGAAAATGAAGACATGAAATAAATACAATTGGAAAAGTACTGGTACTCTGCTACAGCTATTTAATCCAAACACAAGATGTGTCTCTTATGACATTTTTTTTAAACATTCTAAAAGATCCATTTACAGGTACGACAGGAATCAAGCATGTAGAAAATGTCCTGTTTTGGTGTTTCTACATAAACTCAGTGCACAGTGTGTGCTGATAAATGGACCAACTGTTTAGTGTCCGTATCTATACAGTACACGCTGCAGTTTTCACAGAAATCTCTCTTACGTGTCACAGTGTGCTCATGTTGGTCCGAGTCTCCCTACGACCACGTTAATGCACTAAGATGCTGTCGAGCAGAAATGTTATTGATGTTCTACGACAACACATGGGCTTGAGCTGAGGATTATACAGTATTGGGAGAGGGGACCAAGAAGACATGAGTAAAGGAGGAATGGGAAGCAAGATAGTGAAAAGACAGAAAACACAGCAAGGTACAGAAGCAAAACAAATACAGCATTTTTTATTTCATGTTTTCAATGATGGAAGAACAATGAATCTGAAAAAGGACTGAAGGAGAGTGAAGGTGGATGTACTTTATCATAAAGTATGAAGAGTCAGCTTTTGAGTTAAAGAAGAAAATGTTGAAGAATATTTTAATCTAAAGACGCTCCAGTTCTGGTTTTGAGGGCCAACACCAATCTGAAATAACTGTACAGCTCTGACATGTTGGCACTGATTTGGGTCTTTTCAGATTTATCTCAAAGAACAACAAACAACAGAAATACACTACTTACAAAAAGTCAGGAATATTTGGCTTTGTGATGAAATTTATGGAAAACATAAAAAGTTCCCTCCATTGTAACATGAAAGGAGGGCATTTAAAGCCATACTCAGTATCCAGGTAAACAATGTAGCTTTTAACGTTTTTTTTAAAGCCTCTTAACAACATTCCAACATAGTATAGCCATAAATATATTGTGGAGATTAACAAAAACCCAAAAGAAATCAATAAAGTAGTTGTCTCGCAGTTCTCTAAAAACTTTAGCCAATCCTATCGCTCGGACCGAACGATAGGATTGGACAATCCAGCTGTCTGTCTGCCGCATTTCCTCACTGCTTGGATTGGCATTAATCCGCCCGGACACATTTTGGGGCAAAACATCCCGGAAATATAAGTGAAAGTAGAAGTAGGACAGAGAGCCGGCGGGTGATTCCATTTTAAGATAAAAATACCAGAGTCCCCCCAAAAAACAGCTTTTCAGCTAGCAGAAAACTAAAAACGTTTGGAGGTGAAAAGAGGAAAAGCTGGGGGAACGTTTCTGCAGCTGGAGTTAGACTCTGCTTTGTCACCTTTGCAAACCGTGGTCCTATGTCGGCGGGAGGCTGGCGTATGGATTTTACCCGACGGGAGGGGTGAGTTCACCGAGACGTGTTTCTGTAAAATAGCTAGGAGACCTCCTTTGTTTACCTGGCTACTGAGGAGGACATTTAAGTAGAAGCATGTAATGGTGATGTCCTCATTCCAAACAATTTATTGAAACAAAAACCAACAACAGTGGTGGAGACACCCCAACATCTCAACAACTGGTCATGTGACCTAAAGCTCCAGTTACAGCTGGACGACGACGTCTCATTCTGTCCACAGGTCCACTGATTGTCTGCTGAGTCATGACATCACACTGTTCTTGAAGGGCCCTCAGGTCATTCAGGTTCTGGGGTTCAGGGTTACCAGCCTCTACATGGAGACTCAGCTGATCCATAGGTTTTCTATGGATCCAGGTCTAGAGAAAGTCCAGGTCCCTCCCTCTGAAGTCCCCAAGCCTCCAGCAGCCGTTCCCTAATGATGAACCTGGATGATCTGGAGCATTGTGGTCCATGATGACTAAATGAGGTCTGTGTTGTTCATGTAGAGGATCAATGACTAGATTCATGATGTTATCCAGGTTTGGACTTGTCTCAGAGACATTCACAAAGTGTAGGACAGTTCTGTATGGACTAGAGACAGCTGTCCTCACTGTAACACCTCCACCACCAAAGGCTGGTCTGGAGACAACAGTAGCTGATGGATAGTGTCTCCTTGATGTCTCCAACATCAATGATGGACATCATTTCTGTTCAGCATGAACCAACTTTCACCAGTGAACTGAGGTCTTCTGGTCCCTTGTCCAGTGAAAATGCTCCCTGGTCCATGAAGATGATGACACCTATACCTGGTGGTGTGTTCAGGTACCTGGTGGTGTGTTCAGGTACCTGGTGGTGTGTTCAGGTACCTGGTGGTGTGTTCAGGTACCTGATGGTGTGTTCAGGTACCTGGTGGTGTGGTCAGGTACCTTGTGGTGTGTTCAGGTACCTGATGGTGTGTTCAGGTACCTGGTGGTGTGTTCAGGTACCTGGTGGTGTGTTCAGGTACCTGATGGTGTGTTCAGGTACCTCTACATGAACTTGCAAAAATGCGCCCCAGCCGCCACTGGTATACATGCATACATACATAAATACACCCAGCTCTTCAGAGAACATCTAGACTAGTGCCTACCTTCCCCTACTGCTCTGTACTCTCTGTATGCACTTCCCTCTATGCTTGTATTCTTTTAACACACTGTCACCTCTGTCAAGAATATGAATTGTTCACGTTTATTTTCTTAGTGGGTGCTTTTATCCAACTGGGCATACAAGCTGTTACAACTTTTAACAACCTATCAGGCATGTTGTGATCTGTGGGGGAAGCCAGAGGAAACCCACTCATGGATGAGGAGAACATGTTAAGTCCACGCAGAAAGGCTGCAGCTGGGATTTGAACCTGTGACCTTATTGCTGCGAGGCAACAGTGCTACCAACTGCGCCACCATGCAATCAAAAGTAACGTAAAAATTATGACTGTATCAGGGAAAACGTTCATATGAAAGATCTGTTATTGTTAGAGATAATGGATAACTAACAGACCAAAGAGGTTTAGTGCTCAGCTTTCATGGACTGAAGGAGAAAGTCACAGATTAAGACCTGTTAAGCTGATAATTGACCAAATATTAGTGTTCTTTTTGTTCAGACATGTATGTATGTATGATGTTATGTAAGATGCGTCACCATAACATCAGTGACACTTCTGATGAAGTCGACGGTCGAAACATGTCAAGAAAGAAAGGTAAATAAGAACTTGCCTATACCTTTACATGTCTGAACAAAAAGAACACTAATATTTCGTTAAAGAAAGGAAGGCATGATGAACTTCATAATGACCAGTTCTAAAAACCAAACCATTTTTGTGGTGAATCTCTAATATAATTATTATGAAAATATGAGAAAAATATCAAATTAGGAATATTAGCAAGACATCATTAGTATTTATTTGTTTTTTTAGTAATATAAGCATTTAAAAAAGTTAAAAGTAACTGAAAACGCTGCTAGCTTTCATACATTATACAAAGTAAAGTTCTATTAAACCATCAACCTTGGCCAGAACCACTTTAATCCTGTATGAACCTGACTGCAACTGGCTTAATTAAACTCTAAATAGTTTGCCAACGGAAACTAAAGATAACCTTGACTGGATCTGCAGGTTTTAACTGCTGAATGGGTCGTAAAGTGTGCCAGAGGTTGTAGCACAAAAACATTTGAAATGGCTTGATTCAAACGTGTGTGTAAAAGCCCAAACCATCACAAATGCTATGAAATGAATGATTCAGAATAATGGGGAGGGGGTGTCAAATGAACAACAAGAGGAGGGAGGAGTCCCAGTTGGAGCATCGTTTGGAGTCCAGCTGGCACAAAACAATGTTCTTAACCAATACGTACGCTTTGAATTCCCATCCCTGTCTTTTCTCTTTCTCTCACACACACGCACACACACACACACACACACACACACACACACACACACACACACACACACACACACACACACACACACACACACACACACACACACACACACAGAGAGACCTAAAATACACACGCTGTCCATTTTCATCTTGTTCTTTTTCCTGCCTGTCCCACATCAATCACATCTACTCCCAAAATGATCATCTGTTTAAGGCAGATTATCTTAGGGAAAGCCATCTATCGAATTACAATAGCACTACTTTATCCACCTAGCCAGACATCATCCCTGGAGTGAGAGTGTGTGTGTGAGTGTGAGTGTGAGTGTGTGAGTGTGTGAGTGTGTGTGCAGCCACAGAAAAAGAGTTCATTTGTTTATGCCAAAATTCATGTCTACAAATACACCCTCACTCTCTTGAAGCAATTGCATCAAACCTGCTGTTTGCCGTTAGTTTTTTGTCTTATATAAATGTGTTGTATCACTCACCACTGGAGCAGCTTTAACCTGTTCTCAGATCAGCTATGAATATATCTTTACAAACTCGTTTTTTGGAGAATCTCAGGTGTCTGTGCACCTTCATTAGATCAGTTTTTTACTAAAGATTTCTTTCCATACATGCAGGTGTCCAAAGCCCTCTGTAATGCTTTGTTTTCATTGACTTTGTTGCTTTTTGCTACATTATGAGTCTGGTTATGCTGCTTCATGACTGTGTGGTGCTTACATTTGAACAGAAAATATATTTAGTCAGTGCAAGAAGAGACTTTATTCAGTTAAATCATTCAGAACAGGTAAAAATAACATCATGTTTCCCCCCCAAGTTTCTACCTGTTAGTTATATAAGCAGATACAGAAGGACGCTGCCAGGGCCAACTCAACAACATCAGAGAAAGTTTACAATTATTATCAGAATTTAATGCAACTCCATCCATCAGCAGATAGAAAATAATCAGACTATTTCAACTATTTCTCTATCAAATTACTGCAAGAATTAGAAAATTCTTTACTACTAAAACATGTCTTCATCGGAGTGTGGCCTTGAAACAGTTCAGCCTTAAGTAAGAATCCAAGTGTCAAAAATGTGTTTTTATCTAACTTTTCTTCCACTAAACAACATCCCTGCAGTAAAGCCTTGAGCCAAAATAACCTCCTCCCTCCCAAAATAAGAAACCTAAATGTGTACACCCTCATTAGTGGTGAAAAGACAGGATAAGCAGAGTCTGAGATTGGTGTTAACCAACAGCCTGCCTAAATCTAAAGAGAGAAACTTATTCTGACTTCTAATTACAAGAATGTTCATTGCTGTTGCCAGCACCACTTAATAAAACGGCAGCAGAGTGACTGGAGCAGTACTGGGAGTGTGTGTGCGTCTCAGCCGAGGGGCCTTGTGCTGCAGGCACTCAGTGAACAATCAAAACAGCTCAATTTAGGCTTTATCTGCAGCTCAAGCATGCACACACACACACACACACACACACACACACTGCACACTGGGCTGAGACAAAAGGACAGTGGAGTGAGGAAGGCAGGAAGAAAGAAAGCAGATGAAGAAGGGGACATCAGTTGTTGCAGTGATGATGGCAGCAGTTTGGAAGGTCAGGTAAACTTGGAATTCGATGCACACTGCAGCTGATCAATATCTTCCGTCTTTCTTTCTTTCCTTCACTACCGTTTTTTCTTCTCGGGCAGAAATATAAGGCCCGGTCATATCGACTGATAAAAGGCCAACAACAGGTTAATCAATCAGAAGCACACTTCAGTCTGTTTATGGGAGTGTTGTCTGTATAAATTATTAGCAAAAATTAATGATAATAAAACATAAACTAGATTTCAGTAAATTCCACAGCAGTTACATATTAAATGAACCTTTTATCTTACAGCTGTTTACAGTTTGTAGGTGTTCCTGTAGTACATTTAGTCTGTATCCACCTAAAGAGGCTGTGGAGGTTTAGAGAATAGCTTCAAGCTCGCTGCAGGTCTTCATGTACTTCAGCTATGAAACTGTAGCCACTGCTCCCACCTACAGGTCAGAAGAGGTACTGCGAGTGACAGAAGCACACCTTTGACCCTCACTGGCCTCGATTCCACAAAACCCTAGTTTGACTTAAGCATCAAAACAATTCAAACAATTTCCACATTAAATGCAAAGAAAACAACAAATGCTGCTACATTCTCCAAACCTTTACTAATCAAACGTAAGGTGCATCATTGTGGCTCTGTGATGCTAAAATATCTACTGATTATATACAATAAAAGGCTACAATATTACCTGATGCATTTAATTATTAACATAAACAGGCATGTTTAAAGATAAGGTGAATTCTAAGAAAGGTGACTTTGGGGAATAGAGGCCTGACAAGAAGAAGCAATAAAGCTGACAAAATAAGAGGCAGACGGGGAAGTCAGAGCAGGGGGAAGACAGCCATCCAGACAGATACAATGCTTCAAAACTGTGTCAATAAACAGAGTTTATTCACAGGTTGGCGCTAACAATAGTGTCCATGTGTGTATACGTCTGTCTGTTTGTATGTGTGAGTAGGTTTGTGTCTGGTTTTGGGTGCAGTCAGAAATGTTATGGCAAAAACAGCACTTCTGCAGGCTCCTGGCCTGTTCCTGTATGATTGTCCTGAGCAGGAAGTGATGTCACAAGTTTGTTCTGACTCCCTCCAACACAGGAAGTGGACTAGAGAGGGATGCTGGACTGGCTGGCTAGTTGCCTGCCTGTCTGCCACATTCTTTTCTGCTTCTGTCAAGTACAACAGTGAAAATGATCAACAGTTTTACAGTTCACAGTGTCCACCTACAGGGTCTCTAAAGTGTTGGATGAGAATCAGCAGAGGCTTATGACAACCTAAAATACTAGACACTATACTAGATATATCCATTTTTTTAATCTACTTGCTTATATTATCTGATTCAAGTTAGCCTCTATAGTGAACCAACATTAGCATAGACCAAAAACAGGGAGAGTCATCCCAACACATATACTGTAGTTACTAGATGAGCTCATCTGCATAAATTATTATTATGTGCATCTAGTTGTAATGGACACTTTATGAGAAAATCATGTCATGAAAGAGATAAAAACACAAGTAAAAAACACCCTAAATATGTTTGGAACTATACAAGAACTCTGTTCTGCTGACTAGGGATGGGCGATATTTTATCGTGTGCAATATACCGTTGAAAATTCTCTTCACAATAAAAATTTGTCTTCTCGCGATAACAACAATAAGTCTAGTTGATGACGTAGTTTTGCGCGCACCCGGTTCACATGTGGAATGTAAACAAACATGGCGGAAGGCGGACGTGAGGCTGAGGAGGAACTCATTTTTAAAACGAGGAGCTACACTGAACTTTTGTCCGCAGTCCGGATCCGGACCCAGAGCAGGTTCTGTCTGGACCAAACAGCAAATCCAGGACCCGGTCCCTAGTCCATGAACAGTGGACGTGTCCGAGGAGTTGCGCGAGCGCTAATTAGACGCTACCGCACGTTCAATGCTCACTCGGAACCCGCGGCAGCAGGACTTGTCCTCCTCTTGCATGCATGGTTCAGAACGAGACCGAGGGCCAAGAGAGTGGCGCACCGCGGCGCCTCCGAGGCTGGGCGGCCCCTCCTGCAGCTCCAGAAAGAGATTCACTTGCTGCACAAAAGCACGCCACGCAACACCCCCAGGTACTGCCGTCAGAAAGCTGCAGAGTTCTTCAAGTTGGTTAATAAATGAGTTGGAAAGAGCTCGCACGCTCACGCACCTGGCGGAGTGGACGCAAGAGGTGCTGGAGAAGAGAGGAGGAGGGAAGGAGAAGAAACGAGGAGAGGAGAAGAAAGGAGGAGTGAAGGAGAAGCTCAGAGCAGGTAGATGACTCTTAATGATCCAGGCCATTGTCAGTAATAAGTTCAGTCTGGTCAAAAACTGGACCAGAATGTTAAAACAATGTCGACTTTTCTGCATCTGAACAGAAGGGGGAGAAATTTTTCTCAAAAAATTACTTTAGTTAATTAGTTGTAGGCTACTGTGTTTTTCAGCACAGTCACTGGAACACAACTTAAACATAACAATCTGATATTTTACAACAACAAAAACATAGTAATTTATTGTTATCGTAATAAATACCAGAAATTATCGTGATAAATATTTTAGGCCATATCGTCTATCCCTACTACTGACTCTTGTTTTTATGTCACAATTTCCACCGTCTTCCTCTATCGGGGCTTGGGACAAAAACGGGATCCAGCAGAGACTCTGAAAGCATTTCTTAGGGTTTTATTGTTAGTTTTCAAAAGTTGGTTTTACTTTTGAACCTTATGGTCCACTTCAGAGCCAACAACGATGGATGAACATATCACTAAGAGGCATACACACACACACACACACACAGCTGATGATGTGTAATCCAGGGCAGACGTGGTAATGTCTCCTGGTCTGACTGATGCTGACTGGGCTGCCTGTGAAAGCTGTGGGACAGGGGTGTGGCAGCTCCAGGAGCACCAGCTGTTTACAGACGTCTCCATTAACGCCAGGAAAAGTCCGTAGATTCGTTGCTAGTCATGTTTTTGGGAAACCAGTTGCTAGAGGGGTTAGCATACTGGCTGAATATAGCAGCAAAGTTTCAATGTTAATGTAATCTGACTGAGTGCTAAATATCTCACGAACCACAGAAGGGTTGATCATGAAACTTTCAAAGTTCCATTAATTGTCTGTCTGCAACTAAACTACTTTTTGACTCAACCCATTTTTTGCCACAACAGCCAATTTAACCCTAGACAAGACAAGAAGCAGCTGAGAGTGACTCAGCACAGATTGTGTGAGAATTTGCAATATTGCCTGGAATTGTTTATATTAGCCTCGTTTCCACTATCGGAACTTCGGGGTAATTTCTGTGAGGGGGAAAGTGACCGGGACATTCCTGTGGTTCGGTCCTCTCAGCTGTTGTGTCTCCATTACAGCCCACACCTTTCCGGAACTTTTGTAAGACGTCAGCATCGACGTCACTGACAAGCGTAAAGGCGCCAACAGACAAGGAAGCGGAGAATAATAAATAGATCAACGATGGACGAAGAAGCGATGGTTGTGGCGTATTTCTCTGTTTTTAAACATCGTGATGGAGTGCTGAACAGAAGGATGAGTATACTTCATGACGAAGTTATCCAACTTCGGAGACACGGTCATTTTGCAAGCTCCGACAACAACACACAGGTCATTTATCTCGGCGCCATCTGCTTTCATCATTTTCCTTCATCCCACAACCAATCAGCACGAGTTAACCACATTTCCCACTCCGCGAGTCTATCGGGCCGATCCGAGTACCTGCCCCTGATCAGGGACTCCGTTGGTCCCTGAAATGTCCCTGAAGACGGCCCTCTCAAAATTGTCCGCATAATGGAAACAGTCGCACGCCACAAAGTTCCGGTAAAATTACCCCGAAGTTCCGACAGTGGAAACAGGACTATTGTTATCATCAAGATTTGACCAAAACGGTTCCTTCATTCCTCATCAGAAGATCATTTTAGTTTAGAACGGGCCTGGAAGACAGCAGGTGACACCGTATGTCCTGATACGCCTCGAAACCTCTTGTGTCACATTTTATTTACTTCCATTGGATTAAAAAATGATCCATTTCTCCTTTGGTCTTCCAATACTGGAACTCCTAAATTCATCAGCACAGCTCGTGTTGTTTTGTTAACAGCATCATGTGAGAGTGTTAATGAAGCATCGAGCATCAGAGATAGTGAGCAAAAATCATTTTCACACGTGCAGTACCCACACTTTGTTTCCGCCCTCTTGTGTGTGTGTGTGTGTGTGTGTGTGTGTGTGTGTGTGTGTGTGTATAAGCTCAGTTCACCTCTTCTCCACAGATGATGGTGCAGTGGCTAACAAGCACTTCTGCTCACTTCGACTGGCCAACAAGAGCTTAATGAAAAGTCACATAACAATGTAGAGGAGACAGGAGAACAGTGGAGCGCTACAGTCAGACTATTAGTCTGTCAAACAATAGCTTGTCAGCCTGATCCCCC
>SSNR01000361.1:222981-257426 GCA_006937965.1 Callopanchax toddi
ATTTCTAGATGATGACTGGCTGATCGATCAGCTGATAGATTCATTAGAGCATCCTATGGATCTATGTGCTGAACTGGGTCTGGTGTTAGACCAACAGAACCATCAGAACCAGTAAAACCGACAAAACTTTGCTGATAACCTTGTAGAAGTGTGTCCGTACTATAACGATAAAATCAGGTTATATTACGCTACATAACGTTAGCAATGTAGCTAATGGTTTTATTTTGAAAAACTGACTGCGCCTCGCCTGCTCACGTTTCACTTCCTGTTTGGCGCACGTAATGTCGTTAACTTGATGACGATTCACTGCGGTGTCCGGGAAAAACTTTGCCCAGCAACCGCACCGCACCTGAGTCGGTGTGGAGACTCTGATTGGAATAAATGGTTTTTAATCCTTGCGGAGTCCGCACCGCAACCGCATTCGGTGTGAAGTAGCCTTGAGAAGACATCCAGTCAATCTCTATCAACTCTGAATTTTCTTTTTAGAACTAATATGAGAATTCCTCAAACAGCATTAGAGACGTTTTTAATATAAAATAGACAGTGGCTTTTCTAAGCTCTCTACACACGACGCTTCTTTTGTTTTTAATGTGTCGAACCAATAAAACACTTTGTGTTTAGTTGTGATTATGAAATGTAACGAGGCGTATATTCTACAGATGCAGGCTTAAAACAAGTTTTACTCCTTGATGTTTCTGACTGTTACACTAAGACTGAATCAATGATTGAATGAAATCACAATCCTTTTGTTGTGATTGACTTTTATAACACATCTCTGACTAAGTAAAAGCTTCTGAATCAGAGAAGAAAGATGAAATATTTCATGTGTAAATCAAAGCCCTTCCATTCAGGACAAGTTCACATGCAAAAAATACTTTTTCCTTTTCAAATGTGGCGTTTATTTGATGTGTCAGGATGTTTGTTTAGCCAGCATTCACTTTCTATACAACCATGAACTATGACCACTCCAACTGGTAAACAACAGGGTGCTCATTTATAAAACTTGCTTATGCAAAAAACGAGCCTGAATGTTGCGTAAGGAACTTTTTAAGCAAACTTTGGGATTTATAAAAAAAAAATAAAATGTTACGGAGAAATGTGCATAACTTTACACAAACTTTGAACCTTGCGTAAGCACGTCTTCAGGTTATATAACAACTGCACTTATTGATGCATTAATTGTGATCACTGAGACTATGAATCCTGCAGTGACACTTTTGCATAATGCTCTGCACAGTTCAGACAGTATATGACTCCAGATGAATGGGAGAGAGTTTTTAGAGATTTCTAGATGATGACTGGCTGATCGATCAGCTGATAGATTCATTAGAGCATCCTATGGATCTATGTGCTGAACTGGGTCTGGTGTTAGACCAACAGAACCATCAGAACCAGTAAAACCGACAAAACTTTGCTGATAACCTTGTAGAAGTGTGTCCGTACTATAACGATAAAATCAGGTTATATTACGCTACATAACGTTAGCAATGTAGCTAATGGTTTTATTTTGAAAAACTGACTGCGCCTCGCCTGCTCACGTTTCACTTCCTGTTTGGCGCACGTAATGTCGTTAACTTGATGACGATTCACTGCGGTGTCCGGGAAAAACTTTGCCCAGCAACCGCACCGCACCTGAGTCGGTGTGGAGACTCTGATTGGAATAAATGGTTTTTAATCCTTGCGGAGTCCGCACCGCAACCGCATTCGGTGTGAAGTAGCCTTGAGAAGACATCCAGTCAATCTCTATCAACTCTGAATTTTCTTTTTAGAACTAATATGAGAATTCCTCAAACAGCATTAGAGACGTTTTTAATATAAAATAGACAGTGGCTTTTCTAAGCTCTCTACACACGACGCTTCTTTTGTTTTTAATGTGTCGAACCAATAAAACACTTTGTGTTTAGTTGTGATTATGAAATGTAACGAGGCGTATATTCTACAGATGCAGGCTTAAAACAAGTTTTACTCCTTGATGTTTCTGACTGTTACACTAAGACTGAATCAATGATTGAATGAAATCACAATCCTTTTGTTGTGATTGACTTTTATAACACATCTCTGACTAAGTAAAAGCTTCTGAATCAGAGAAGAAAGATGAAATATTTCATGTGTAAATCAAAGCCCTTCCATTCAGGACAAGTTCACATGCAAAAAATACTTTTTCCTTTTCAAATGTGGCGTTTATTTGATGTGTCAGGATGTTTGTTTAGCCAGCATTCACTTTCTATACAACCATGAACTATGACCACTCCAACTGGTAAACAACAGGGTGCTCATTTATAAAACTTGCTTATGCAAAAAACGAGCCTGAATGTTGCGTAAGGAACTTTTTAAGCAAACTTTGGGATTTATAAAAAAAAAANAAAATGTTACGGAGAAATGTGCATAACTTTACACAAACTTTGAACCTTGCGTAAGCACGTCTTCAGGTTATATAACAACTGCACTTATTGATGCATTAATTGTGATCACTGAGACTATGAATCCTGCAGTGACACTTTTGCATAATGCTCTGCACAGTTCAGACAGTATATGACTCCAGATGAATGGGAGAGAGTTTTTAGAGATTTCTAGATGATGACTGGCTGATCGATCAGCTGATAGATTCATTAGAGCATCCTATGGATCTATGTGCTGAACTGGGTCTGGTGTTAGACCAACAGAACCATCAGAACCAGTAAAACCCAGTGTCACCGCTGCAGCTTCTGACTGTTCTCGGTTTCCATTCAACCAGTGAATTATCAGACAGGTTGACTGTTTGTTAGGATGAACAACATGACATTTCTCCTTTGGGTTAAATTAAATGTTTTCATTAAATGTTTCTCTTAGATCCTGCAGATCTCTCTGTCAGAGTGACAGCGGCGCTGCAGCGAGACTCTGACTCTTGGAGAACTTCCGTGTCTTCGGAACATTTGATCACCTAATAAAACATTTTTCCTTCCTTCACCACAAGCACCTGGAGTTTCAGCCTCTGTAAAATCACGTTTTCTAAACCTCTCCGTTGTCACGATTTACTGTTAAAAGCCAAAAACCCACCGGCTTATGCAGATGTAATTATTCATGAGGTCCTTTGCATTGACCCTATATGTCAGAATGTGGGTGTGTAGGAGGAGGGTTCTGACCCAAAAACAGCTGAGCACAGTTCTAGGTATGAGAGTGATGTATAAAGCAGAATAGTGGATCTGTGCGTCCACAGAGTTTTATAAATAAGTACGTTTTAGTGAGGATTCTACACAAAGTTTTATAAAGGAGCACCCAGCTCATCAAATGACTTGACGTCGTCTGAAAATAATAAAGGAAATGTTAATTTATAAGGAGCGTGTTCCAGCCCGACTTACAAAGTGTTTCATATAAAACACCAACAGAGAGCAGAGCTGGAGCTGGAACACACTGTCACCCCTAGACACTGGTTCCTACAATATTTAAGTCCCGCCTCCTCCATGTAAGTGAATGGGACATTTTCCTGATTAATTTAGAAAAAGCACCTCAGATTATTATTTACAGTTGTTGACTTTTGCTAATTATCCATATGTTATCTTGCTTCTGTATACTCAAATATAGTTTTTTTCTTATATGTTTATTTGTAATTTCTATTATTTCCAGCATAAAAATACCATTATTGTATGCAGGAAACATCATTAGTGCACAGGTCATAAAAACACAACCTGTAAACGGGACATTACGACTTTGCTTTGCAACAATGGAAGAAGCTAGATGTGCTTTAGGGCAATAAAGAGTTGGGTCTTTAGCTAGACATCCCACAGTCCAGACTCCTAGAGGGAGACCGGTCCAGTCTGGGAACGGAGACAGAAAACAACATCATCTTCTTTCAGCTAAGAAGGATCCAGAGCAGAGACACTTAAAGGTGAGTAACGTTCACTGATTTAGAACTGAATCTTGAGTTTGATTGGAAGTCAGTGTTGAGTCATTTTAACTGAGGTGATGTGTGAGAGATACAAAATGTCATCAAAGTCTGGGAGCAACTGAAAACAACCAAAATGTGATCACACAAAAACAATCACTTCTAACTGCAGACATTAACACAGGGTTTCATTTTGGTGTTTCTCAGGTGGAAATAACACGACTATGATATGGACTCAATATCAGCTCAAGAACCCATAGATCAGGGGATGCTAGTGCTAATTTTTAATCTCTAATTGGTCTAAATAATGCTAAGCATTTGCAGATAAATGAGTTATTATTTTAAAGTTCGTGTTCTGACCAGCTATACTTCCAATTCAACGTTTCTCACACATCTGTTCACTCATCTTCTTCTCTTTCACACACTTTAGTACATTTGTTGTTCAGCTAATTCACCTAAAAAGGTGCTGAGCTTGACACTCGGTGACTAATACGGACCTGTGAGAGCATTCAATTGGATTGGATTTTTTAAGGGAGCTGCAAAGATGAGGGGTCTGGAAGAGAGAACAAAGAAAAGGACCAAAAGAGGCAGAGTAAAGTAGACAAGAGTAAGACTAATGGTGCCTGAATTGCAGTTTGATGGAAAGTGAAGCAAAAGGATCAGAACGTAGCACTTGATCCTGCATCAGTCTGGTGATTTTCAGTGAACGCTGATGGCCTAATGACCCAACTGCTTGGTTCAGGACACAAGAAAAGGATCGCTGTGTGGGACACGATCATACACCACTCCAGCAGCAAAGCAACAACTCGCAGTCGGACGCATCAGTACTTCACTTCACTTTATTATAGAAGTCCCCGTAGGAAAATTTGTCTTGCAGACAGGTGAACATGAAACACAATCCCAGACACATTAGCAAAAAACAATAAAAGCATTTAAAAACACTGGTGATGTTCTTGGCAGGTTTAAATTAACAAAGAGTTCTATTTTCTTTAGGATTAATTCAGATTTTGTTAACTCTTTCGTGTCAATTCATTTGCTATTGAAACATTAAGAAAAGCAGGTTTAATTTGTTTCAGTTACTTAAGTTTGCACAGGCACAAAGAAGCCACTACTGTGCAGAAATAACCAGCTAATTTTTACTAAAAGAAAGGAAAGTCTAGGTAGGGATGTTACCGACATGCAGCAGAAAAAGACAACTGCATGACTTTATTTCAGTGCTTACCCTTCTTTTCCTTCCTTACTTACCGATCAACCATCATCAGCCTCCTCTTCTCTGAACGTCTCTTTACTTTCTGACATCCCAGGTTGTGTCTGTGGGATATCAGTGTCAGTGGAGTATTGCTACAGCAATCTGCACTTACTTTGTATTTTTAGTGTGTGTTTTTCAGACACTGTTGATTGTTTGCATAAAAATGTTAACCCTTTCCTTCCAGAAATTTGTAAAGAATGTAACAGTTTCAGTAATTAGGCGTGATATGAAAAGCTTCACATAAAGTTTTAATCAATTAAGGAGGCATTCATCTTGAATAAATAAAAAACAGATTCAACATTTGTCAGGTTTGAATTGGAGAAAAAAGCTTTTAAAAATCTAGACGTCTGTGGGCACACTACTATGCTGTTCTAATGAACATGAGGCACCCAACGACACAACGCTGCACACACCAGCACCCACTCAGGAATCAGACATCAATTATATATCAATACATTTTCAATAAGCTTTGTAATTCCTGGTATTGCTCCACATTTCTTATTTCCTTACTAAAAACCTGTGGCTTCTGTTTACCACAGTTCAAAATTACACTGATCAAAATACAGATGTGTATTTATGTACGTACTGAACTGTATTTGTGGTGTTTGAGCCTGCATCAAAGTACTTGGTTTGTTTATATGTTTCACATTGGTGTAATGTGTGTATGTGTGTGTGCTTGTCTCTGTCCCATTGAGTCTAATGGTCCCTGGAGGCTGGCCAGCGTCCATCAGCAGACAGCAGGCATTAGTGCTCTGCCCCAGTATCGATGGACCACCGGTGCTTGACAGCAGGCCCATCTCTGCAGTCTCTGGACAAGATGGGTATATGTATGGCTGTGTGTAAACGTGTGTGTGTGTGTAGGTGTGTGCGTATGTGTGTCCTGGTACAGAGACAGAAATGTCTGTGTGTTTTAGGGGCTGATATGTTTGCGTATGAACCCTGACCTCAGGCTATGTGTCACAGTTCTTCGAGTGTCTATGTGCGTGTCTATGTGCGTGTGTGTGAGTGTGTGTGTGAGTGTGTGCGTGTCAGATGAGGGGTCGCCCGGCTGTCATCGATCTCACACACACCAGGCCAGCACTTAACACTTGGACTGTAGCGACTAATACAGTCACACCATCTATTACATCCCCACTGGAGGCTCAGCGTGTGTGTGTGTGTGTGTGTGTGTGTGTGTGTGTGTGTGTGTGTGTGTGTGTGTGTGTGTGTGTGTGTGTGTGTGTGTGTGTGTGTGTGTGTGTGTGTGTGTGTGTGTGTGTGTGTGTGTGTGTGGCCTACTGCCAAACTCATGCTGCTGCCATTCAATGGCAGCACAATAGATCACACATATAACAGTGTAATGATATATCTCTATTAGACGTTCTCATCTTTTTGTCTCTACCTAGCCCTGCTTTTTATCTCCATCCCAATTATGCACTCTGCTGTGTTTGAATCAGACATTCATCAATATGACTACAATCTTTAGTGTTTATTTTCACATATTTACTCAAATTAAAGACATCAAAGTCTAAAACATTCCAAAAACAACTGTACATCACTCGCAACCTTTAATGACAGATTCAAACGAACATCATAATGTTGAGAACTGATGGAGTTAAAGTGGTTTTGGTCACATTTTAATGTGAATGGCTATCAGCAGCTCAGTGTCTGTAAATGTGACTGAGTTGAAGCTTTAGACACTTCTGTTAGCTCATGGGCTGTGAGCCATCTTGAACTGACTAAATGTTTCTTGTGATCAGTTAGTGCTCTGAGTGTGTGATAAGGATCACTCTCAGATCATTTTAACTCTATCTGTAAACTGACAGAGTCGTGTTCACTATAATGGATGCTAAGGTTGATTAGCTGTGGTGGCCATTTTGAAATGGATTGACTCCAAATGTTAACCAGACGTTGGGGTACAGCAAAATAAGAGTTTCATTAAAATCTATGAGTTATTTTGAAAACAGTGTGACAGGATTGACTCCAAACATTGATGTTAATGTTTTAAGTTAAAGCCATACTCAGTATCCAGGTAAACAATGTAGCTTTTAACGTTTTTTGTAAGCCTCTTAACAACGTTCCAACATAGTATAGCCATAAATACATTGTGGAGATTAAAAAAACCCAGAAAGAAATCAATAAAATAGTTGTCCTGCAGTTCTCTAAAAACTTCAGCCAATCCTATCGTTCGGACCGAATGATAGGATTGGACAATCCAGCTGTCTGTCTGCCGCATTTCCTCACTGCTTGGATTGGCATTAATCCACCCGGACACATTTTGGGGCAGAACATCCCAGAAATGAAAGTGAAAGTAGAAGCCGGGCTGTTAGCACTTCCATTTAAGATAAAAAATACCAGAGTTCCCCCCAAAAAACACCTTTTCAGCTAGCAGAAAACTAAAAACGTTTGGAGGTGAAAAGAGGAAAAGCTGGGGGAACGTTTCAGTGGCTGGAGTTAGACTCTGCTTTGTCACCTTTGCAAACCGTGGTCTTATGTCAGCGGGAGGCTGGCGTATGGATTTTACCCGACGGGAGGGGTGAGTTCACCAAGACGTGTTTCTGTAAAATAGCTAGCGAGACCTCGTTTGTTTACCTGGCTACTGAATATGGCTTTAATATCTTGCACAATGTGTCTTATACACACAAGAAAGCCATGGTGGAGTAGTTTCCTAGACTATCAGGCTAAAACACTCAGAGCTGATGGATAACCAACAGCCTGACTCCAGTAAACACATCCATTCTTCATAGTGCGTTCCATTTGTGTACTTTAGACCAAAATGAGTTTGCACCAATAGCTTGTATCAACAACGCTGGAATTAAAAGCATTAAATGGAGCTTTTATAACGACACACTAGTTGTTTCACTCTTGAATAGTCAATAGCAAGAGAGGCCAGTTATGGTCAATATCATGGAAACTACATGTATAAATATAATAATATTTATACATAATAAAACAAAGAGAAGAGCTGAATAGTGGAAAATCTGCTGCCCACATCATATTTAATGTAGATTTATTGTTACTTATAAGAACATCATTCTAAACAATCATAATGGTTGTATAACCATTATGATTGTAGTTGGACTGTCTTTACTTTGGTATAAAACCAATCAACTCTCTACAACATCAATCAATCACAACACTTTATTATTCTCAGAGCAGAGGGACATTAGATTTGACAGCAGATCATTTAGGTTTTCTTAAAGAATCATTACAGATGGTTCTGTCTGTGGACAGGAAGGATCTTCTAGTGGTCTGTGATGGACAGGAAGGATCTCCTGTAGTGGTCTGTGATGGACAGGAAGGACCTTCTAGTGGTCTGTGATGGACAGGAAGGATCTCCTGTAGTGGTCTGTGATGGACATGAAGGATCTTCTAGTGGTCTGTGATGGACAGGAAGGATCTTCTAGTGGTCTGTGATGGACAGGAAGGATCTCCTGTAGTGGTCTGTGATGGACATGAAGGATCTTCTAGTGGTCTGTGATGGACAGGAAGGCCCTTCTAGTGGTCTGTGGACAGGAAGGATCTTCTAGTGGTCTGTGATGGACAGGAAGGATCTCCTGTAGTGGTCTGTGATGGACAGGAAGGACCTTCTAGTGGTCTGTGATGGACAGGAAGGATCTCCTGTAGTGGTCTGTGATGGACATGAAGGATCTTCTAGTGGTCTGTGATGGACAGGAAGGACCTTCTAGTGGTCTGTGATGGACAGGAAGGATCTTCTAGTGGTCTGTGATGGACAGGAAGGATCTCCTGTAGTGGTCTGTGATGGACATGAAGGATCTTCTAGTGGTCTGTGATGGACAGGAAGGACCTTCTAGTGGTCTGTGATGGACAGGAAGGATCGTCTAGTGGTCTGTGATGGACAGGAAGGATCTTCTAGTGGTCTGTGATGGACAGGAAGGATCTTCTAGTGGTCTGTGATGGACAGGAAGGATCTTCTAGTGGTCTGTGTTGGACAGGAAGGATCTCCTATAGTGGTCTGTGATGGACAGCAAGGATCTTCTAGTGGTCTGTGATGGACAGGAAGGATCGTCTAGTGGTCTGTGATGGACAGGAAGGATCTCCTATAGTGGTCTGTGATGGACAGCAAGGATCTTCTAGTGGTCTGTGATGGACAGGAAGGATTTTCTGTGTTTCAGCACTGAAAACTCTCTGTTGTTGAATTACTGTCTTGTGTAGAGGATGCTCAGGGTCGTCCATCATGTTCTTTATTTCATGAAGTGTCCTCCTTTGTCCAGTCAGCTCTAGAGGCTCCAGAGTCCCCAGAACAGGCCCAGCCTGATCAACCTTTTACAATCACTGGCTCTGATGCTGCTGCTCCAACAGGTGACTGCAGACGTGATCAAATTCTCCACAACAGACTGATAGAACATCTGGAACATTTAGCTGTAAACATTAAAGGGTCTCCTCTTCCTCCAGAAGTTCAGTCTGCTCTGTCCCTTCAGCTTCACTGTGTCTCCAGTCCAGTCTGTTGTCCAGGTCAACACCCAGGTATTTATTTTCATCATTATCTCCTTTGTTTTGCTCACATTTAAGATGAGATGGTTGTTGCCAAACCATTCCACAAAGTTGTCCACCTGTTCTCTGCGTGATTGTGGAGGATCCACCTGTGTCTTCTGGAGTTTCTACATAATAAATCAGACTGGATTAAATGTTCTGGAGAAATCAAAGATCATGATCCTCACAGTCCTGATGACTGAGGGTTTAATGAAGCAGGTCTGTGACGGCGTCTTCAGCTCCAACCTCCACAGTGATCAACAAACTGTAGAGGGAGATGTGTGATCAGTCAGGTGGACCAATACCAGTCTCTGGAGGTCTTTCATGATATGAGAGGTTAGGACAACAGGTCTGTAGTCACTGAGGACAGAGGGAGGAGATTTTTTAGGTACTGGAGCGAGACAGGATGTCTTCCAAAGACCTGGAACCTTCTCCTGGATCAGGCTAAGGTTGAAGAGGTGCTGCAGAGTCCCACGTAGCTGCTCTGAACAAACATTGAGGACTCTGGGTCTGACAACCTTCTGGACCTGCAGCCTGGTTCTGGTTTAGTCTCTCCAGCTGCCTCTTCACCTGACCTCTAGAGACAGACAGGCAGGAGGGGGAGGTGAGGGGAGCACCAGCATCAACTGATGTGATTGATGATGATGATGATGATGATGATGGAGCAGCAGCAGGATTCATGACTGAAGTGGAGGACAAAACAGTCGAGGTGTGATGGGAAGCTGTGGGTTAAGGGAGGGTGGAAGGTCTGGCTGGTAGGAGAGGACGATGAAGTGAACCTGTTAAAGAACACGTTCAGTTCATCCGGGAGGCGGTTGTTGGGGGGTTCAGTCCGGTTGCCCAAGAATACTTCGACACATGGCCGGGCTGGGGTTTGAACCCACGCTCTCTGACATGGGAGGTGATCTCTCTTGCCACTGCGCCATGGTCGCCCCACTATTAATCAAATTAATTAATTCGTATTAATGGAGAGCTAAGGAAATCAAAACCTTCTGACAGTTTTACATTCAAATGTCTCTCAGATTCTGTCACATAAATCACTTGACTGATCAAATGAAATGAACATTTATTAAAGTGCCCATGACTCGATATTTAAATCACTTTATATTAAACAGGTGTAATCTTTGATGCCTCTAGATCAGCGTTGCACCATTATAACTCAAAATACGCTGTAATTATTTCCTAAGGAGCAACTCACTGATCAGAAGAATGTGCCGCCTTCCGGTTCTGCTGGGTTTCTCCTTATTTGGCAGCCTGACACTTCTGCTGCAGTAGGGGGCAGTGCCCAGTAGGGGGCAGTGCCGTCACGTGAAAGAGAAACTAAACGCTCGCTAAAAGAAAAGAGAAACACGAGAGGATAACTCTGTCTGTGCTACACGGTCTATGGTCAATGGCGGCAGCAGCACTAGCGTTCTCCTCGCTCCAGGTGTCATGAACGTGCATGTGGGAGGAGAATTGACCATATAAGCAAGTCCGGATCACTATGACCTCATAGCGGGCTGGAGTGAAAAAAACGGTTTGAACCCTGGGTCTGAAATCTGGAAGAGCTTCTCACTGGCTGGACTAGGAGACAGATGGACGCCGTTTTCTGCTCTTTCTGGCAGGTTGAAGGTGAGAACTCAACGTTGCAACATGATAGATAAGTCAGAAAACCACGACATGGGCACTTTAAATATTAACTGATGTTCAGAGGTTCCAATGAATAAATTCTGCTCAAAAAATGATTATAGATTCTTTTCTTCAGACATGTATGTTCTTTGGGTAAGTTTTTACCTTTGACATGTTTCGATGCACTCCTGCGGCCTTCATCAGAAGTGTCACAGGTGTTGGTGTGACGTGTCGTTTATCAGCTGTTCTTCCCGATGGGCGTGGCCAACCCCGACCTGTCAGATCTGCTAGGTTGGCCACGCAAACTCGGTACTTCTTTGGTACCGACCGAAAGCCTTCAGTAGGTAGTGGTACCAAAAAAATTAAATAATTTCGGTGCGAAATTTCAGTACTTTTACAATAAAATGTCCCTATAAATGAGTTGCTCTTCTAGCCTGGCAAATCAGACTATGGATATCTAGTCTGGCCACGATTCACTGAAACGACTCATTCATAGGGGCGGGATCAACGGTTGTCAATCAAACTGTCTTCGCATGCTATTGGATAGCGCTAGAACCATTTAGCAACAACCGGAACAGCTGGTAGATTAAACTTTTACCGTGTCGTCAAAGCAGCCAATAAATCCTCTTTCAAAATAAAAGACTTAAGTTCCTCTATCTGTTCAGGTCTTAGAGAAAAGCCCAGATCTAAATCGTCTAAAGTTGATGACAAAGTTGTATTAAACGAATGCAGCTCCCAAGCTGCCGTCATTTCAAAGTCAGAGCTCTGCTGTCATCGGCTAATCCCGCCCACCAAACCATTAGAGCGCTGTGATTGGCCCGGTACGAGACTGACCGGACCAATCAGTGGGCAGCTGAGGTTCCAATGGAGTGTGGCTAGACCAAAGTCTGCAGAGCAGAACTGACGGTCTAGTTCACTACCGCTCTTCCAGACCCGCTCTGCTCCACGTCCTCGCGGAGGAGAAGAACTTGTTTGCTCACACACACACACACACACACACACACACACACACACACACACACACACACACACACACACACACACACACACACACACACACACACACACACACACACACACACACACACACACACACACACGCACACACACACACACACACAGGCTGAGTGACACGGCCCCTCCCCTATCCTCTCAACAGCTGGCTGCAACCTAAATGACTTCCAGCTTAAAAATGCCACAGAAATCTAGAGTCTGGCTGCATTCGGAAAGGTAAATGGGAACAGAGCAAAATGCAGCATATGCAATAAGATTTGTGCCACAAAAAACAAGAATACTGGCAATTTGCCAAAGTAACTCATCACGCTGCAGCGTGTAGAATGCAACACTCCTACGGCAAAAAAAAAAAAGGCAGAACCGAGTTCGCAGCCTTAATTCTCTGCTGCTTGAACAAAAACACTGGAGGTGTGTGAGTTAACAGAAAGTTCCCGAGGTAAGAAAGAAAGAAATAATAATAATAATAATAATAATAATAGCATAAATATACAATGAAACAATGTTTTGGTTTAATTTTAAAAAACTTTTAGTACTTTGTTATTTTCTCTAAGAATTATACATAAAGGTACCAAAAAAAGTATCGCTAAGATACCACTTTCGAAAACCAGGTATTGTTAAAGTAGTAGTATCAAAAATATTTCACGGTACTCAGCCCTAATGAGCAAATGTTGGACTAAAACTGGTCCTTATGACTTACTGGGGTTGCACACTTCTCAGTTAACCAGTGATGAGTATGTATAGGCAAAAGGTTGGTACATTCAGAAACATGCAAGCATAAACAGACAGACACCCTCCCAAGCAGCATTGCATTACAAGCTTTTCATTTTTCCAGTAATAGCTTGTCAAAAGCAGCTAGCTAAATGAAGCCTTATACACAATTGGGCATTATCCGCTAGGCTAGCGAGTCTCTCACCACAGCTGCCCAGAGGCTAATGTCCAAATGATATGGTTCATTTCAGCTCTGTGTGTGTGTGTGTCTCATCCACTTTCACTTTTCTATGTTTATCTTTATGACCTTGTCCTTTTTCCTCCATGGAGGTAAAGGACAGAGGTAGTAGAGAAGAGAAGCGGCCAAGTGAGGAGAATGGAGATAAGGGGTGATGGCCATGGCTGCTGGGGGTTTTGTGCGTGCTGGAGAGGGCCATTAAAGGATACTAGAAAAAGAAAGAGACATACAAGGAGAGGCAGGAAGCTTCAGGCCATAGACCAAGTAGTCTCCTAAGTGATCTGATTGCCCTGCTTGAGAACTTCAGTGACCAAGCCCAGAATGGTTACTAATAATACATCCATTTAGACTAACCCTGCAAACGCACAAGAGTACACATAAGCAACAGCAGGAACACAAAGACAAAAACTATCACCCTCTTGTCTCATAATGCAAAGCAATGAAAAACAGATGCAGAAAAATGAAAATAAAAGTGTTGGTAAGCCCCCCTGGCTACATCTGTGTCCTACAGCAGACATGCAAAAGTAAATGACACTTATTTTTAATTGATCAGCAAAGCGCTGTGGTGTACACAGTATGTACATGTGTGTTAGCAGGATGAGAGCGGGATTGAATGGTAATCATCGATTAGCTTTAGGCCTGTGGCCCACTTAGGGCACATCATGTTTTGTCACTCAAACACACACACAGAGTGAGAGAGGGAGAGAGAGATGGATGTTGAGTTCAGAGATCAGAACAAACTTAAATTTAAAAGGAAAGTTGAAAGAGACAGAAGATTCAAAGTGATGGGAACACTGTTCGTGTAAATTCAACCCCTTTATCCTCCACTGAGGGTCGCAGGGAGCTGGTGTCTGTCTCCAGCATCACAGAGCGAGAGGTGGGGGACACCCTGGACATGTTGTCAGTCCATCACAGGGACACACAGAGACCAACAACCAGTCACACACCCACTCACACCTAGGGACAATGTAGAGTCACCAGTTAACCTAACATGCATGTTTTGGTCTGTGTGGGAGGATTCCAGAGAACATGCTAACTCCACGCAAACGGGACACAGAGCCGGGACGTGAACCCACAGCTGTGAGGCAGCAGTGCTACCAACTGCTCCACCATTTTATTAATTTACCTTAAATTATTGAACTTATGATAAGAGTAGGTACTTGAAAATGTCATGTACACATAATTACACACACACACACACACACACACACGTACGTACGTACGTACGTGTACCAGCAGCTCTTCCACCTGAGTCATAGCCACTGAGAAGCTGACCACTACAGCTGACACACACACAAATCACATCAGTGATATAGTATTTTAAAAAGCCTGCACTCAAAAGCCAAAGCACAAAGTATCAGTGTCCATCTTGAAACAGCACAACCCAGACGCTAAAACAGAAATCGACAGGGATGTAGACAGAAACTCACACAGGGCAGTGATGATAATGGAGTCATACAAAGACTTACAGCACCCCCAGCTGGGGGATCGTACCGACTCCACCAGAACAGCATGAAGAAGCACAGGTACTCACATTAGTAGTGCTGGAGAGCATGCATTCAGTCATTTGTACCAATTACAGGTGAACTATTTCTGCATCCTCTTCCTCTCTGTTTCTCTCCTGTTCTCTGCTTCAAGTACTTCACATATCCACGTGTGTGTGTGTGTGTGTGTGTGTGTGTGTGTGTGTGTGTGTGTGTGTGTGTGTGTGTGTGTGTGTGTGTGTGTGTGTGTGTGTGTGTGTGTGTGTGTGTGTGTGTGTGTGTGTGTGTGTGTGTGTGTGTGATGTAGTCTATAGTGTTTGTGTAGTGTAGCTATAGCTGAGCAAATGTTTTCCCACACAGTCCAAACAAAGACCAGGTGACATAGCCACATCTAAACAAGTGCAAACACACACCACGAAAGAGGTGCAATTAGAGCATCCTACTCCAATTAACCAGCTCTCTAAACAAATCCACATTAGGCCCTCCATTGTGGCTGCGCTCGAAAACAGCCACTTGGGGAAGCAGCATAAAAGCTCCGACTGTATTCCTCCTCGAGGACACGTGCTCGTATCTGTGTGTGTGTCTCTGTCTGCGTGTGTGTAGATCGGCGGGGGTCACACACTGGTACAATCTGGGCTGTTATGATTGAGGCTGTGATGGCAGATTGTGCAATCACTGGTGGGTGGAGAGAGCAAGAGGGACGGAAGAAGTGCATCACAGTCTGGAAAGCAATAAGAGAAGATATGACCAACAATACAACTAAATCAGAACCTGTAGCACCAACACAGTAAGCTACACCCAAACGGCTTTTAAACAGTCACCACCTTTTTATTTTTAACATATTCAGCTTTAAAAAAACGAACAATACATTTACATTTTAATTTTAGCTCATGGAAATTGAGCTGTAGGAAATACTAATACGATGATCTTGATGCTTAAAACCACTACTCCATTCATTGGATTTTAGAATCATTTTGATCATATCTCATCTTTATAACCAGCAGCCCCTATATCAGTTCATACATTTACTGTCATATAGTTGTTGCTAATATGTTAATACTTTCTTGGTATAGTTGTTGTATTTTATGAACCTGTATATTTATGAGAAATGTCACTACTAGTCATCATTACTAAAATAATTTGAGAGAAGCACTTTAAATTAAATGTCAAATATAGAAATCAGTGCTTTACTAAAACTGGACTTTTACCCTTCAGCTTTAAACGTACATTTTAGTCTAAATATTTTAGTATTTTATCTGCTGACCAAGAACTTCACCAGTTGGAGAATTTATTTAGTTTAGCTTGTTTTGCATCCTTCTCATGACGCTTTAAGATAAGATGATGAATAAAGCCTTTAGCTCTAAGATGCAGCAAATAAAAGACAAGAAACGAGATAGACTCTATGTGAGGATCATAAACATGGAGTTAAATAAAACTGGCTGATTTTATAATTACAATTTAAAAAATCTCCATCTCCAGAGTCTTTGTCACAACATCTAATGGCTCCTATTCTCCTCAGTGCTCACTGCATATGTGAGCGACAGAAAAAGAGTCAAAGTGAGTCTGTTTCAGCCTCAGTGGGCAGGCACAAAAGTGTGTGGCGCCATGGCCTGCTGTGGGCAGATAGAGACACAGTAAGAGACGGATGTGTGTGTGTGTGTGTGTGTGTGTGTGTGTGTGTGTGTGTGTGTGCGTGCGTGTTTAGTGTAGGTTATCAATTCCTATAAATATTCACCATTTTGTGCTTAAAAATAAAATATAAAGACACTGCTATTTTAATTAACTTTCAGTATTTTAGTGATCCTAAAAGCAAAAATCAAATGCAGACAATCTTATTCCATACAGTCCTAAAACATTCAGCTCTACTACAAGAAGTCAGAAGACTCCGCCTGCAGCTCCAGAGCCGTCAGTGGGTAGGGCGGTTTCTCAGGGGGGCACTTGAAAATCAGTTAACTTCCCCTCAGAGGCCTGCACTTGCTAACATTAGCATGTAGCACATCAATTACCGTCAACACCTAGCATTAGCACAGCCAACTGACAGTTAAAGGCCCCTGTGGGGCTATTTAGAGGGTCTCCAGACAGAGAGAGACTGACAGAGTGAAGAAGTGACTTCAGCAGTTTGTGCATTAAAGCCGTACAGTGAGTCACAAAGCAAGTTAATAGCTCTTTAGCTAAATCACCAACACATTAGTCACTTCAAAAACGACATGTTGACAGGCTGAAGGCTGACAAGCAGCTGCTCTGACTCTCTAAGGGGCTTTTAGACTAAATACTTTCAAGTACAAATGATTTAGATTCACAGAGTTAATACACTGATCATTTATAGTTCGTGTGCATACTTAAAGCAATGCATAAAATACATTCTGTGTCCACTAATCCACTAAATCCAAGACAAGTAATTGGGAAGATTTAGGGTATTGAAATTATGACAGACAACATAGACAAACTGCTTTCTATAATCACAACAAATATTTAAAAATTGGAGTACGCTGCATTTTAACGCTATGGGACAAAATAAATATAATAAAAATAGTCGTAGCTCCGCTGATAAATTATTTAATTGGAATGGTGCCAATTTGTATCCCAACACAAGTTCTATATCTAGACTTTATAAAGTGGGCATCAATAGGGATGATTTATGCTGGAAAGGTCATAAAAAGTAAAAGAGAACTTTCTTACACACCTTATGGGCACGTCCAATGATCTCCCCAATATGGAATGGTGTTCTAACATACATGGAGGGTTGTTTGAAGTGTAAGCTGCCCAGATCACCAAGACTGTGCCTTTTGGGAGATAAAAATGAGGTCCCACAGCTAGATAAAGAAGTTTTTAGAGGGTCAAATACTGAACCTTTGACATGTTCCCGGCTCATTTTAATGCACTGAAGGACCCCAGACTCCAACCCTCCAACTGTGGAGAGAGAGAATGATCGGGAATGCAGCGTGTGAGGAAATGCTGGGAAGACTAAACCGGAGTAATGAGACTTGAACTGAACAATGGGACAGTATGTGTTCGTTTGGGACTAGAACCTGGTCGTGATAACGCGAATAGACTGAAGTGTTCTGTGTGTGCAGTGATGGACTTTTTTAACATTTTTTAACATTTCTGTACCTCACTGTTTGTTTGTTTGTTTGTTTGTTTGTTTGTTTGTTTGTTTGTTTGTTTGTTTGTTTTGTTTGGATATAATATAAAAATGAATAAAAACTTTGATTATAAAGATTTAGGGTATTAAGTGTTTGCAGACAAGAAGTCTTTAAAATGTGTGTTTTGTTCCACATAGTTTGATCAAAACATTCTATATTTTTCTGTTTGTTTGGTGAAAAAGTACAAAGAAACAAAATCATTTCAGAGAAAAATGCTTCATGTAGTTTCCTTCAAAGTAACTTCACTGTTGTTAATCAGACACATACCCAATAGGTTGGCACCAAAACCACTCTGACCATTAGGACGAGGATAGAGATCATCTAGAACCGTCCTACAACATCTGGAACATTTATATTAACAATGAACCTTTGGGGCCTTGTAGATTTTGGGACGGGGTCTTTATGGGTTAAATTTGATTCATCAAATATCACCATATGGGAGTTTGAGACCCCTGAATACATGGTTGTGTTCTTTAATCCATTCAGGCATTTTTGAGGGCATCGTCCAGCAGGCAGGGTGAGGGAAGTGTCAAAAATAACACCCCTTAAAAAATAAAAGATTTGTATTTTTGCCCATTTGTATTCTTTGCTAAACCAATAGGAAAGCACTGCAAGACAAAAACAGGTGTTTGGAGAGAAGCCAAGGCCTAATCCCATATGGCCACCAAGCCATTTACCATAGCTGCTCCACTTCCAACCAGCACACTAATCACATTAATCACCTATTTGTTTTAAAACATCATTAGGGATTTCCACATACAGATTTGCACATGCATAAACAAACATGCTCAAGCACGTGTGCCACTGGAAGTGCACAATGGTGCACTTGATGCGAACAAGTGGGAGGGGAGTCAAATTAACTACCATACACTAATCGCTCCCTAATGGAAGCACACTCAGCACATTGGAGTTACTGTATACATTCACACCACACTCTAACACGAATGTGCATTCAGAACACACAACAAGCTAACACAACAACATACACGTGGGCTCATCTAGACCCCGAGGTTTTTGGCAATATTCTGGGAGCATAAATCAATCTGATTTATGAATTGAGTAAATGTGCACCCCTCTCATGCACTACTCTGTAGTTATTCCCAAAGTGGTACTCATTATTGTGACTGCAGGAGATGATGTAGAAAGGCTAATGCAAAAGATTGTATACAAGAGGAGGCTTGAAATCTGCAATCAAGACTAAATGCTACAACGACCAATAATGATAAGAGAAAAATGTAGAAAGTTTTATAGCTTTGAAATGATTATGATTGAGACCAAGCTGAAGTGAATAATTCCAGATATTATGTAAAGCAGAAATTCTATAAAAGGTGGGAAAATGTCTTGCGCTGATTACTCCAAGAGTTAGCATCGTTACTAATAACAGCCTTCATTTATTAGCTCCAGACCAAGACCTGTTCTTGTTGAATTCGTGTATTTTCTAAATATGTGAGAAGTCGATTTAATGATTTAACCCTAACATTGGTGAACAATATTCTGAATGATAATTAAAAACTTAATGATATAACTGTTTCTCTGCCAAACACTGTGTCGTTGTGCAGGTGTTACATGGCTGGACTTTCCCTCCTATGCTGAGATCAGATGCTAGGAGGGGCACATCAGGGTCGGGTGACTTAAATGGAGAAAAATCCAATAATTATATCCGTCCAGAGGGAGGGAGAGCTTTTAAGGAGGAGGGTGACCTGTTATTACTCTTTCTTTTTCTTTCTCTCTTTCACTTCACCTCCCAAATTCTAAGGTGGAGTGGTAACCTTAGAAAAGGAAAAAGAATGAAGTGGAGGGAGATGAAGCTTATAGCTGAGCTTGCTGTTAAAGTATGTCCTTGTAATTAGCTGAGCATTATCGGTGGTGACAATGCAAAAGCACCGGGCAGGGAAGTAGCCTTTAACGCTCTACTCATTTCCTGAACTTAATCCTCACCGCTTACCGGTAATAGTTTGCAACATGCACGCACGCATGCACACACACACACACACACACACACACAACTCTCAGTCTGGCAGAAATTCAGATAATCAACTGTTCAGTAAAAAAGGAAAAGGACTCCCTGAGCAACGCTACACGCAGCAGCTCACCTTCAATCCCTTTTTCACTCAAAGTCGCAATAACAGTTAACTGCAGGGAACACCAACATGCACGTGTCTACGTGTGCACGTGCATAAACACTTCTCTCTACATCTGCACATTAGCATCACGTCGTGCATAGATACAGGCTCAGTGTGGCGACAGTTTAGTTCTCGAGTGTCAAGAAGCTTCCAACACCCAACAGGACTTCAGGCAAGTCTTAGTTTCTGGTTTCCTCCGGTGCACGGGTGGAGAAGACAAGGCTGCACAAGCAAAAATCAATTACTTTCAATTAAGTCAACCAGCGACTCCTTCAAATGTGCCCTCAAGCCACTCAAGTCTTGCTTACAATATCACCAACCCCCACTCCTGTGTCAGAAAGTGACACACACACACACACACACACACACACACACACACACACACTCCTGCCCATGTGTACACAGATAAAAAGACACATCCACTTACTGTGTGACTGTCTTTTATGTTTTGTGACTAAATTATAGACCTAGAATCAATCACTATGGCATCGGCTAAAAATGCTTTTGAACATCAGTTGGAGCATTTTTCAGTCTGTCATTCTTACCCAACTGTACAGAACATACAATAGCAGAAATACAGAACAGCTTTAATTGGGCTTTGTTTGGTACATTTGGCTGACCAGAGACATGTTAGCCAAACAGCTACTTATTGTGTTTTAAGACAAGGAAATGCTTCCAGCTTCAAATTGACCCAACCAACCAAATCACTTCTAATCTGAGGATGTCACAAATGTTTAATCACATGAAAAGCCTCAGCAGCTGAATAAAACAGAGCCACTTTTACATTAGAAAGGCTTATTCTTTATCTATAAACCTCCATCAGCAGGTCGGCGTGGCCTGAAGAGGGTTTAGAGGTGAAAATAGGTCCAACATCAAAGCAGGAAAACTGTTGAAACACAAGATGTACCAAAACAGAGTCTGGTGATCACAATCTGCTCATATTCAGCATGATTGGTTTCATAGGGGTTCAGCTCCATCACCAACAGATCTGACATGTTGAAGTTTTACTTCCAGTAACAGGATGTTATTACGTTATGGTTCTTTGAGATAAATGGTCAAGTCAGTATAGAGCTGTACCTGAATCACTATCAGTCACCAGAATCAGGGCTGCTCTTGTTCTTTGTCATTATGCATGAAGTTTTATACCACCAATAGACCTGTGCACGATAAAATGCTCATTTCCGGGTTGTTTACCGGAGGTTAGCACAGCAGTTTCCGGTTAGCGTTCTACAACCCACAAGCTCATGGCTTCCACGAAAAAGAAAGTGATCTCGGCTGAAACTACCACACAATTTCAGTGTACTGACGGTGGAGGGGGTAGTTGCCACTGTTGTGCACCATTGTGTAGTGCTTCCAATCGATTTAACAGCTTGTTGAGCTGCCATCGCTTTCCAAAACAGGCTAATCTGTGCAAAGCATGGGTTGCTAAGATAAGACGTGTTGGGTCAGTAGTCACACCAAACACCAGGGTGTGTAGTCGGTACTTTGACAGTTTGCGTATCAGAACTTTGCCAAATGGTAAGCGGAGCCTTTTGCCAAACGCCGTTCCCACATTGTTCCAGTGGAACAACTATGGAGAAGCTAAGTGTAAGCGAACCGGAGTATGGGAACGTCGTCCCCGGCCGATCCAGAATGACGCAGCGCTGCTGGAAGAGGACATTCCCGCTGCGTCAGGGAGTCCCTTGGCTGTTGACGTGGAGCATCCACATGAAGTCCCTGCTCCTGTACCAGAAGACCACGACTATGCAGCCAGTTCTTTCATGGTTCTTGACCGAATCAAATATGAAAACATGGTCAGGGAAATCGAGGAGCTCCGGCAGCAAGTGCAGTCCCTACATCTGACACAAAGTTTCTGCTTGAAGCGGTTTTCTTCTTCACCAGAGGACATACAATATTACACAATATAAAATTTGAACCCCGTTTCCCGTTTCCCAAGGCATCTTGAGAAGTACAGTTCACTACAGGCTCCATCCATATTGATAACGCTGTGGCGACAACAGGAACTGCAGGCGCAAGCCAAGGCTTAGAAACCGGAAGTAGCATTTGCTGACGTGCACAGGGTCATTTATCCAACGAGATATCATAATGTGTTTAGATTAATCAGACTTTTCTCACAAAGCATGTGTGGTATTCCCTCTTCACACTGATTTTGGTTCTCTAGTTGAAATCAAAACCTGAAGAGACACCTGAGCTCAGTCCAGAACGCACCAGTGGAGAGTGATTTCTATAGAAAGCATGTTATAAACAGCGCAGAGGGGGACCACAAATCTTGTCATTGACACAACAATCTGAGTGAGCGTGTGTGTGTGTGTGTGTGTGTGTGTGTGTGTGTGTGTGTGTGTGTGTGTGTGTGTGTGTGTGTGTGTGTGTGTGTGTGTGTGTGTGTGTGTGTGTGTGTGTGTGTGTATGCCTGCCAGCTCCCAGTCTAGCACTATTGTCTAACAAGGTCTAATTAGCACTATGGCACAATGAATTAGCATAATTATGCAAACAGGGCTGCGCTAAAGGCCTGGCAAAAGGGAAGGCTACGGGGGGCACCTATTACAACACACATGTTCAAATATGCATACACACACACATAATCGCTTTGACACTAATACAACACACTGTATAAATGCCACACAATGCCATGACAAAATTAAAGCATGGATATACCAATACAAGAAGTAAAAAGACACCACCGTGTGCAAAAGGTGAGATGATAAATAAACCCACCTGGAAAAAACAGTCCCCATACCTACACAAACATGAGACACACACAGAAATGATCAGCTCCCCACCACGCCGCCTCACAACACTCAAGCAGTCAGAGCTTATAGTATTTACCAGCGGGGGTGATAGGTGAAGTCGGTGGGAGATAATAGGGATGACTGAGAGGCTGAAAGGCTGGTAGCCATTCGCACGATGACAGCTGGAGTGAAGAAGGCTCTATTAGGCTTCATTAGGATGCTTGGCTCTTGATTACACACACACACACACACACACACACACACACACACACACACACACACACACACAAAGCCATGTTTTCATCCCTTCAGAGGACATTTAGTTACAGTCATTTCCAGCAGATGTTTCTAACCATAATGAGAACCACTACTCCTCTAGCCTTCATCTTTACTCAAACACCACCATTAAGGAGCCACTCCTAAGTGTGTGTCTGTGTTAAAATAACTTTTATCCTACTCATGGTAGATAGCCACATGAACAGCCTCTGTTGAGAGAAATAGTGTCATGAGCTAAAGGCTAAACTAAATGCAGCCAGGACCAGTCTCCTAAATTTCACAGCAGACTGTGCATTATTTTAAAAACTGTACACTGCCATCAATTTACACTACATGGAACTTGATGATTATTATAACTGTAAATATCCCCAGCAGCAGTGAAATGTTAAACTTTACAGTGAATCCAGGGGTCAAGTCCAGTAGATGTTTGAATATTTCTGCCAAAATAACCATTTAATAAAGAAATGACAGCAGTAAGAGGTTTAGAAAATGATGTAGCATGAACTGCTGAGAGATCTAGGACATCTGGGTGTTTTAGGTTGGCAGCAGTAGACTTAGGAAGTGGATCCACTAGTTCATCAGTTCAGTCCTAATAGACCTACGCTGAATTAAATGCTAATTGTTACCATCCCAAAGCAGCTCTAATGGTGCGTTCGATTTGTACTCGGAAGTCGGAAATTCTGAGTTCCGAGTGGGAAAAATCAACTAGAACACCCCCCGAAGTCGGACTTCTCACTCAGAAAGTCGGAGATTTTTTGGCGTCCCGACTTTGGGAAAAAAGATGGCGACTCCTCACAAGAACAGTTAAAATGCTGTGAAAACACGTTTATTTTGCAAGATCTGCTTGTTTGGATGTATTTAAGTTCAGAATTACATGTAGTGCTTTGTCAGAGTGTTTGCATGAGCAAATTCATTAAAGTCTAAAACAATGTTTTGAATGCGTGCTGCTAACAAAGTCAACAATGGCAATGTGTTTGTGTGTGAACCAAACATGTAAAGAAATACAACCATAAATGACTTTATACTTTGGTTTCCCGATTTTTCCGACTTTGCAAAATAACGCTGTAACTCGGATGTGACGTCATTTCCAGTTCCAAGCTCCGAGGACAAATCGAATGCACCATAACCTCCTAAATTTCATAGAAATTTATGCAAATGTTACTTTTACAATGAAAACTTTGTATTGCTTGGTTATTTCAACAGGTTTTTTTATAATGTTTTACAGAAATATTAAGAATTTCCCTCCAGACTTGACCCCTGAACATATTTTATGAAGTTCATCATGTCTTCTTTTTACGTTAATAGTTAAGGTTCTTTTAATGCAGATGTACGTATGTAATGTATAATCACACGGAAAACAACAGATACAGACATTGGATCAGGGAAGCAATCGAAATAAGGAAACGGGAAAAGTGGACCATCAACCGGGATGAGGGGGCCTACCAGCTGTCCCACACCTGGGATTCCCTTCTCCAGAAACCAACTTGCGGAGGTGGGCGTGACCGACCCAGCAGACCTGACAGATCTGGGTCGGTCACGCCCATTGGACGAACATAACGTCACATAAACATCAGTGACACTTCTGATGAAGACCTGAGCAGTGGGTCGAAACATGTCAAGCAAAAGGTAAATAAGATTTACCAAATATTACATGTCTGCATTAAAAGAACCTTAACTACTGACCCCTGAACACACTGGAAGAGCAACCTTTGTTGCTGCTTGATTTTTAAGCTAGTAAGTTACTAGAAATACATGTAAACAACTGTAATGCTAATTTGACAGCAGAATGTAGGCTATTAAGTAAAGAAATCAAAACAGTGTCTAAATGACAGCAATGCACCTTGGTTTCTGACTGGCTGTTAGCGCATCAGTCCTGTCTGTCTGTATATGTATGTGTGTATATATACACATACATTAGAGTGAATTTGTGTGTAGAAACACGTCTGTTGCTCTTGAGTTTGAGTACAGAATGAACCTGATGAGTCACCTTGCAGCTCACAGTCATCTTATCCAAAAACCCTAAATGTCAACAAGCTCTCCATCACACATCCTCAGTCGCTCCACCCCAAGGGACCCTCAAATCCTGACCCACCAGGCGAACAAGCACTCCAAAAACACAAATAACGCTTGTGCAAAGCTTCCCTTCAGTCACAACACCCTACCATCAGCCGAAGAACCAAAAAGGTCAGAAGTTCAGAGTTCAGATGGTTCAAAGTGACGAAGGCTAGTCTGACACAGGTTTAATCATTTATTAGAAAGACATAATGAGCTACTAATGTAGCTGCTGCTTCATGGCCTTTGTGGGACCACAATGGGGATGGGGGGATTTCCCTCCTCTAACACACCTGGGTGACCCGAGTCTCAGATTTCTGGGTGTTGATTTGATTACATCACCTTTTACAGCCTTTATCTACATTTCTCTTTTATGTTCATTTTATTTCCAATAAAGATTTTTTATAAACAGTTGATTTTTATTTTAGGAGTCCCAACGCAGACTGATATTTTCATAGCCGTATTTAAAATGGGGACCAGGCGTTCAGGATGACATGTCTGAGTCTTCTGAAGAGAATAACGTCAATCCCAGGATACGCTCTCCATTTCTTAAAATCTTAATTGAGATGCCTCGCCTCCTCCTCGGTTCTTGTAATGAAACTATTGACTCTGGCTTATCTTCACTTTAAGAAACAACATATTGTTCATGTACGTGCACACTTGTGGAACAAATACAAAGGCAGGAGAGGAGGGTCACGCTGAGAGGGGGTAGCACTTTTAAGCTGAATCCACACATTTTGGATGCAGTGGGTTAATCCGGCCAGGCTTTTTAGCCTTCTATTCAGGAGGACAAGGACCCCAAGGATTTGGGCTTGTCCACACCTCAGGGGTAGGGGATTATCAAGACAGCAGGAAAGGTGGAGAGAGTATGAGGGCGGGTGACGTGGACGTGTGATTATTAGCAGGGAGCAGTAGTAGATTAGTGCAAGCGTTGTGTCTGCTTGTGTATCATCTGACAGTACAAAAATAAGTCCAAATGTGTGTGTTTGTGTAATCAGAAAGGGTTCTATCTAACTCCCACCCTCCTTCAAATAATATACCCCAGAGCTCTGACAGGGTCACCTCTGGGCCTTTCAGAGCCTCCTCTCAACCAATCCTAATTGATCTCACGCATTACTAGTCCCAAACATGAGATGGCGAACAGGAGGGAGATGGTTGCCCCATTGTTCAAGGAGCGAGGTCCCTCACTCCTCACACACACACACACACACACACACACACGCACACACACACACACACACACACACACACACACACACACACACGTCAACCTCTGGCATGCCCACCCACCTTCTCCCCCTATTCTCCTCTCCCTTCCTCTATGCTCTCATCTCCGGCTGTGCTAATCCATTGCCCAAGTCAGGAACTCTGTTACCCATCTGGCCAAGCATGACTCCAGCTGAGAGGGACGAAGGGGTGGAAAGAAAAATGAGGGAAGCTATTGGGAGGGAGGGTAAATTGAGAAAGAGGAATGTGAATGAGGGGGTGCGGTCGTCAAGATGTCTTGTTTGTGACTGAGAACGTCTTAATGATAATCACTGCTTTGTACAGAGCAGGAAGAACAACAAGACAACAACGACCACTTCTTTTATATGTTCCAAAAACACAAGAGCACTGATTCTCCAGTGGTCTTTCATCTAGTCTAGTGGTTAGGAATGATCTCAGGTTCTATCATAAACAGTAATGTGTGCAAAGATAGTAGGATTTCCAGACATGTGTAGCCTCCTGCACACAATGCAGCTCAATGATTGATGAAGGATATTTTTAGTGGATCAATAATATAAAGCTAAACGCTGAGCTTCATTTTCTGTGTTTTTCTTGAATCGTATAAACAGGTTTTTTTTTTTTTTTTTGCTGTTAATAAAATCTTAGATATGTTTTTAAAACAGGCACCAATGTAGTAGAAATACTTCTGAACTAAGAACTAGTGAAATGTACTGTTTAAAAACTGCTTCTCAACAGGCTTTATGCACAGAGTACTTAGTAGAACTTCCGGTTTAAACTTGTCCAGCGCGACAATTTCCGGTTCCGTTTGAAACGTGAAGATTTCCAGAGTTAGAGTGCATTTCCAGCTAAAGATATTGTTTATAATCAGAATGAGTAATAGTATAGTATAGTACAGTATGATATATATATTATAGCACTAAGAAATGAAGCCATCATATAAGTATCAGCGGACGGGAAGCCTCGACAGCTGAACACTGCTGTGTTCCGTTGTGTACCGCATCAGCTGAATAGAATTCATCAGTCCGTTTCCACACATTTCCACTGAATAAATAACTACAAAAAGGAAGGATTGTGAACTTAAGAAGAGAAAACGTGATCATTTCTAACCACACCGTGTCTGCAGTCCACACTTTGGAGCACAGTAGTCAAAGAGCCGAGTGGACGAGGCTAAAGGAGGAGGCTAAAGGAGGAGGCTAAAGGAGGAGGCTAAAGGAGGAGGCTAAAGGAGGAGGCTAAAGGAGGAGGCTAAAGGAGGAGGCTAAAGGAGGAGGCTAAAGGAGGAGGCGTTCGTGTGTTATTTCACTGGAACAACTATTCTTTTGGTGAATGAAGACTTGGTGTCTGATAACGTACAGCTAGACCAGAGAAAGTTGGAAGCAGTTGGAGCCCACGATCACGGCTATATAGATTTGTCTCACTGTTTTTTGATGATGGAAGCTACGAGCTAACGCTGTTAGCTTACCTTCATATGGTGAATAAAGCTGGTTATATACAGCTTAAAGTCCTTCACCCGCTTGCTCACAGACGTCTCTGTGTGTTTTTCAAAAATCCGGTGGACATCGTCTACCGTGATGCGCGGCAGGTCTTGAAAAAAAAATGCGTAAATAATTACATTTGGTCCGATCTGCCATAGGAATGCATTGAGCCGACGGTAGGGGAGATGGCCTATCGTAACCAGGAAGTGACCGTGCATAAACCCTACTGGAAGTCAGACTCACCCACAGATGTGTTTATGAAGAACATGTTCTTTTTGAGGAACGTGTACAAAGTACTTGTACAGAATGAGTAGTACATGCTAAAGGGCTAAGATACACACAAGAACGATACGTTTCTTTAAACACGTCACAACATCTACAGCATAAAGTAGAACTTTAACCCAAACTTGTTTTCAGGTGTAAACAGTGAGAAGAAACTTTTATTAACTTTAAACGCCTCAACTTTACCCAAGAGACACAAACTGTAGATGATTAAACAGAAGGGTGAAGGACTGCATACACAACCACCTACACCCAACACTAACACCACCCAGCATGGGATGGGCTTAAATACCTACTGTATGTGTCAATAACACAGAAAAGCCCGAGAGTAATGAGAGAAAAACAACCCACAGCAAAAACAACTGGAAATGTTCTGTCATAAATAAAGAAACACGTCACTGTAGTAAATAACGTGTACTTACAGACGTTGCCGGTATTGTCGAAACTATTGAGTACTTCATTTACTCTAAGAGGTCCCAGATTATCCCTGAGAAATACAAACATTTATGATTAGAAAGGAAGAGTACTGGGACAGGCAAGGTTCCTTAGAAAGACTAAACGCAGCACACAGGAACTTTTTCATCACGGACTCTGAATACGTTTAAGCTTTGTGAAATCACACAATAACGCAGTTTGTGTAAAACTTGTGCCCAATATGTTTACCTGAGGAAGGCACTGTACTCAGGAAAGTAGACACTTCTGTACTCCACCCACTGGTCATCTGAGGTATTACTGCGATCTTGAGCTGCAACGTTTTTTCTCCTAAAAAGGTCAAAAGAGGCAAATCTGCGAACAGACACCTGTTTGACCTCTGGACTGTCTGTCTGCTTCTGACACAGCACCTGTGGGAGGCAGAAAGAAGCAGAATGATTACAGTAAACGCAACAGACAACATTTATTAATCGTCTAACCACACAGAACCAATCAGCTGTTTCCCTCCTAGAACAGGCTTTTATCACTCAAGAGGAGAAGAAGTGTTTTAGGAATATTATCAACATGCAACATAGGTTATTGTTAAAAATTAGCTTTGAATTAAAAAGTATATCAATCACTGTTTACAAGATGATGACTGAGATGTTCGATGTGTTAACATGAAATTAAAGTTACAAAGAAGTATATCCATCACAAATGAAGCTACTGTTTTCATAGAGTATAATTTATACAGTAAGTCCAATCGATTTGTACTTTTTTACTGTCAACAACATCCTTCCCTCTCTACTGGACAAATATTAGGTATTATAAACTGATCATTAAATTACTGATCAAATACATAATAACTGTTTCATCATGTAGAATAAATATGACATATTTTCTACATAACTGATATAATTTAAACTGATGTCAACATGAATAATATTCATGCTGAAAGACCTCCAGAGACTGGTATTGGTCCACCTGACTGATCACACATCTCCCTCTACAGTTTGTTGATCACTGTGGAGGTTGGAGCTGAAGACGCCGTCACAGACCTGCTTCATTAAACCCTCAGTCATCAGGACTGTGAGGATCATGATCTTTGATTTCTCCAGAACATTTAATCCAGTCTGATTTATTATGTAGAAACTCCAGAAGACACAGGTGGATCCTCCACAATCACCTGGACTACCTGACTAACAGACCTCAGGCTGAGTCAGCAGCACAGGAGCACCACAGGGAGCTGAACTCTCACCACTCCTTTTGACTCTGAACACCTCAGACCTTCAGCAGCAGTCAGAGTCCTGTCATCTACAGAAACATTCTGATGACTCAGCAGCTGTTGGTGGACCAGAGACTGAGTCCAGAGACCTGGTGGACCACTTTGTGGAATGGTGACAATCATCTCATCTTCAATGTCAACAAAGGACATGATTATGGATTTTAGGAGAAGCAGGAATACATCCAACACTTCGTCCATCATGGAGAAGAAGTGGAGGAATCTAAACACCTGGGTGTTGACCTGGACAGCAGACTGGACTGGAGACACAGTGAAGCTGAAGGGACAGAGCAGACTGGACTTTGGAGGAAGAGGAGACCCTTCAAAGTTTGCCGTCAGATGTTAATGTTCTATCAGTCTGTTGTGGAGAGTGTGATCACTGCTACAGTCATCTGTCGGGGCAGCAGCATCAGAGTAGAAGAAGCTGAAATAGAAGGTTGGTTCTTTTCTGGAGCCTCGAGCTGAATGGACAAAGGAGGACGCTTCATAAAATGAAGAACATGATGGACAACCTGAGCATCCTCTACACAAGACAGGAACTCCACAACAGTCAGAGGTTCTTCAGAGCACAGACCTCTACAGAAGATCCTGCTCAGACAGATTCATCTACAATTATTATGAGAAGAATTACTGAAGCATCTCATGTCCTTCTGAGACCAATCCCCCTCATTAAACCTTCAGTTAGAAATATTTAAATAAAGAACAAAATTCACAGCAGCGCTTTGTAAATAGAAGACTGAGCACGTGTTTAAAGTGTGCTCATGAATACCATGACACCCTATAAAAATACATGTATTTGACATTATAAACCCATTAGACTCCGTTTGAATTCTCCCGTCGTGTTGCTCACACGGACAGGAGCCGCTGCTTTCTACCTGTCTCAGTAGAGTCCATCTGGCCTGGGCAACAGGAGTCGCGCCACAGCTTTCCCCCCGGGAGTTGTGGCTTTTAGCTGCGCAGGTGTCCTCACCGCTGCTGTCCCTACAAGACACCGGCTTGCTCTTCTCTGCAGTGCCGGTGGAGCTTCTTTCCATTTTATCTTCAAAATTCTAGTCGGATAAATCTGTAAACAAATTCCAGACTAAATATCTGTCACAGTTATCAACACTGATGTGGTGGAGCTATATTAGAAAAGGATGGCTTCTTTATAAATATAAAAATCTAGAAAAGATGACAGACATGGCTCGGTGGAAATCATCTGTAACATTCTACTTCCGTACACTTTCGTCATTTCAGACATAACAGTAGATTACCGAAGCTATCGTTCCCGATTCGACGTGTAAAACGGCGCCTCAAATGATGAAGTTTGATTACTTTAGCCTGGCGTTTCTGGCCACGTCATCAAGCTGGCTGTGTTTAGGAAATATAATGCACGTGCTTAGAAATGTGAATTTTGACACAAATTCACACAAAATGCCACCATTAACGCTTTAAAAACAACGCTTGTGTGCCTTTGTCTTCGTAAATGTGACACTAGCAGCAGGTTAAGGTGGCTAATTATCAGTAAGCGATGGTTTTATCGTCTCTATCTGCTCGTCTTTTGCTTCCTCGGGTGAGGATCTGGGAGCTACCTGTCTCCAAATGGCTTTCCCTGGCTGTCCGGCGGCGCTGCTCGTCGGTAAAGGTAAAGAGGTCATTAATGCCGGTATTGTTGACTTGTAAATATCGTTTAAAGTCATTACATCGGTCTGAATAGTTCATCATACCGAACCAGTTGGATTGTTAGATTAATGAATGGTGCTATTTAGTTACAGGAGGTACAAATAATAATGAATGTTGTTTATAATGTGGATTCTGAAGCTGTCATCGTATTATTCATCTTATTAGCCTGCATTACATTTTGAGACCTACTTTATTTTGCAGATACTGAAAAGATCTACTCTACTCATTTCTAAATGGGAATATAAATGAAATTTGAGATTCTCAGAGGTTGACTGATTTATATTCATAACTTTGGCAAAAGAAACCTAACTTTATGTGATCAGTGGTGTTTTTAGCTTACCTGCTCTGACTTTCTGTAATTGGTTGTTTTCATTTCAGGAAACTGTTTCTTCAGCTGATCATCTCAGCGCTGCAGCTGACAAGTACAAAAGCATTAAGAAATATTTTATCAAAAGACTGAATGCTGAATACCACAGGTTGTCCAAAATACCAGATCACTCAGTGGTAAGACCTGTTGTCTGTTCAGGATTTTAATATTTTCCCTCTAGTTTTATCATAAACTCAGTGGCGCCGGTTTATAAAACATTTGAATTAAAACTTGTAGAATGAGATGTGTTAATAATCAGTCAGCCTTTTGTATAATAACAGGAATGGGGTTTGGTGTCATGACTCATCAGTACAGCACAGTGTTTATGTTACTGTGTGGGAACACAGTACAGATACCATTTGAATAGTTTTTATGTTTCTTTTAAAAATGTGTTGTCATTTGTCCTGTCTCAGGTGTGTGGACATCACCATGTTTACTTCGTCAAAGATGATGGCATCTACAGAGTGGACAAAAGAGCTGGTAAGTTTAGTTTAACTTTTGATTTTATCACTTCAACAAATTAAGAGTGAAGTGTAGACGTGTTCCCTGCAATTATACAATCCAGTATTTTGTCTTTCCAACTTGTTTGAAAAGCTTTCTCTTCTTCGTTTGATATAGTTGCAGGTGAGCTGGAGCCTGAGCATGTGCTAAACCTCAGACAAGTGTCTAGAGGAGAAGGAAGGACCGGACTTGAGAATGAGGAAAGCTTTCAGTGGACGATCCAGAGAATCCGTCTGTCTCCACAAGAAAAGCATCTCGCTGCTACGCTGAAATGTAGTCGCAAAGAAAAGCTACAGTAAATTAAGAGTTTGACCTTTTAGCTGCTTTAGAACCAAACCTTTACGAATGCTGAATGGATGTTTTGTTGTGATTGATAAATAAGGTGTGTGGTTGTGAGACTTGAAGAGAGAAGATCTTCTCGTCTAAATTGCCATCGCATCATACTCAAGCTAGAGAAAGTCTTCAGCTTTGGTAAACTTTTAATTATTTTCATATATGCAGACATAATTATTAAACATAAGTAAATGAAACTTCTCTTCTGCTGCAGCTAACGGTTCATAATGTAATGCTTGTGTTTATGTTTGAAGAGTGGGCCACAGACGACGTCATGTTTTACACAACGCTGAACAGGCTACGCTCCAGCTCAGTCTTTCGTCTGGACCTGTCTGCCAGTGGAAGCAGAATCTCCCATGTGTATGAGGAAGCTCAGCCTGAGTAAGTGTGGCCTGTGAGAGAACTCTCCAGTCAAGTCATCTGTCAAACAAGTTCCTTCTGTTCCTCAGTGTGTTTGTTGAGGTCTCCCTGTCCAGAGACCGACAGATCCTAACCATCAACGGCAGCAGCAGGACTGGGTCGGAGGTGCTGCTTATTGACGTAACAGCAGCACCTTTAGAGCCTTTAGTGGTTCAGCCTCGACAGCAGGACCTCCAGTACCACGTGGAGCACTGGAGAAGGAGGCTCATCATCCTGGCTAATACTGGGCCTGGACAAGAATATCAGGTAGCACTCCTTCAAACTTCTCTGTTTTAAAGTTTCTCTACACAGGTATAATTGAAAAAACATTCTAGACTCACCGGATAAAGCGGAAGAAGACGAGATGAGAGATTCCAGTCTCGGTCAGTTTGAATGGTTTTTAAAGACGTAAATCTTGTTTTTTCCTTTTAGGTGGTGCAGTGTCCCCTCTCTGATCCAGCCATGGCCTCCTGGGTGTCTTTGTACTCTCCAGACCCTGACTTTGTGATAAAGGACATGGACATAGTTGGAGACTATTGTGTTTTGGTGGCAAGAACACCAACCAATGAACTGATTCTGATTGTAATTCCACTGTCCCACCCCAAAGACCCATACATGGTGCAGGTCTGTATGACGGTTACTTAAAGTGAAGACTGAGTTTGCTCTGTTTCTCTAGTAAGGGTTTTGTTTGATCTCCTTTTGTGTCTACATTTATACCCAAGCTTCCTTCCTGGGTTTGTACCATTGACTCCATGAAACCAGGCTTGGCAGACCAACGAGATGTGTTGGATTACCAGTTATCCTCTCCAGTCCACCCCCCTGTCCCATACTCCCTGTATCCTAAGAGCGGACTGCTTTTATCAGGCACTGGAAGTGGGTCCTACTCCGAGAACCAACCCAAGTATATCACTACACACTTGGAGGCCGGTAGCCAAGTAAAGACCCTTGATCTTTAAAACACATGCACTAAACACATCATCTAAAAGCATTTTGCATAAATAAGTAAATGTTGAGCACATAATACATCTGAAGTGTGTTTTTAAGGTGATTTAACGCTTATAATTTCTAAACTGCTCTCCATGTCTGCTTCTAGGATGGTACCTGGGTTCCAGTGACTCTGTTTCATTCGGTGGCTTTAGAGGATCTGAGCCAGGTGCCTTTGCTCGTCCATTCATACGGAGCTTATGGTAGAGACCTTAACATGGACTTCCATCCAGTGAAAAGACTGCTGCTGGATCAGGGCTGGGCCCTGGCCTACTGTCACATCAGGTAGGTGTCATCTCTCCTACTCCTTAGAAACTAATAGAAATAACTGAAGCTATAATTAGAACAACACTTTTCCACCCTCATGTGATGATGTGAGGGTTTTTTGTGCTTTTAGAGGTGGAGGAGAGCGTGGCCTTTGTTGGCACAGACGAGCCCGAGTAGAAGGGAAGGGGAAGGGAGTGGAGGACCTCCAGGCATGTCTCCATCACCTTTTCTCTTTGGGAGTCTCTTCTCCTCTGCTGACTGCTCTCACCGCCTGCAGCGCTGGAGCTGTGCAGGTG